>WBMW01004573.1:416078-478057 GCA_013396635.1 Penelope pileata | reverse complement strand
GGGTAGATTTAGACTGGATATAAGGAAGAAATTCTTCACTGTGAGGGTGGTGAGACACTGGAACAGGTTACCCAGAGAAGTCATGGATGCCCCCTCCCTGGAAGTATTCAAAGCCAGGCTGGATGGGGCTTTGAGCAACCTGGTCTAGTGGGAGGTGTCCTTGCCCATGGCAGGGGGGTTGGAACAAGATGATCTCTAAGGTCCCTTCCAACCTGAACCATTCTATGATTCTATGATTCTATGAATGTCTGTGAAAGTTTGCTGGTGCTGCTTGGACTGATTCATACAGGGCTGATCACATAGAAACATAGAAAATGTTGGCTGGAAGGGACCCCACAATGTTTGTCAGGTCCAAGTCCCTGCTCAGACGGCTGAGATTCAGTTGCTCGTGACATCTCAGTCAAGTTTTGGTGACTCAAGTACAGTTAGTGAATGAAGGACACCACATCCAGATCTGTTCCTCTGGGATGTAGTCCGTTTGGATTAGTACACTTAAAGATGGGTTTAAAAGAAATTATTTTATGTTGAGAGCTGTAACAGAGAGCAGAATGCAGCCCCTTTCCCCTTAGCCCCACGTCTGTTGGTGCCGGCAGTGCTGGGTGCTCAGATCTCCGGGACCAGAGGAGCTAGTGGCTAACAGGCAGCCATCCAAATCTGTCCCCAGCAAGCAACTGAGGCCAAGAGAAGAGAAGGAAATAAAGACAGACAGATTTCCCCCCTAGCAGTCACGAAAAGGAAAGAGATCAGCACTGGCTCACATCCTGCTTTCATTCACCTTCCTTTTCCACAACCATCCCTGTGTGATCCTGAGAGGTCATTGATGTGCCAGAGACACCGATATGAAATGCGGGGGTCTGACATCCCTGCCAGTATGACTCTGTGGTCACCAGCAGCCCAGGGAACTGAGCTATGCTAGGAAAGCATCCACAGCGCTAAGTTCCAGCCGCATCCCCTCAGTGCCACAGGCACTTGGCTTTCACGGTGAGTGACAAGTTGAAATGCTGCCTGCAGGCATATGCCAACAGCATGGGATACCATGAAAAGCCCAGCTCCTTCAGAAACAACGGGAGTGATTTCGTTAAGAGGAAATCCCCAAGGGCTCATCGGCAGATACAGCAGGGAGTGTGATAAAAGCCGGCCGGCAGGAGGTGTGCTGTGGGCAGTAGATACAACACGGCCGGACAGCCGGCAGAACCCAAATGGCTTAAAGCCGCCCCAGTGCCAGCTCACTCCCCTGCTGCCACAGACTTTGAGGGATGTCCTTGGGCCCTGCATGCATCCTACAAATGGCTTTGCGGTGACTGATGTCCTCAGGCTTCCCTTTGGGACACGGCCTAACTGCATTTTAGCGATTTCTTTGTTGTTTGCTGCCTCCAACAGGATCACCGGAAAATTTTCCTCCCTGAGTGACAAAAGGCGCAGAGCAATAAGAGCAGCTGCTTTTTGTACTCACAGAGGAGGGCAGAGTGGCCCTGAGAATGAAGCAGCCTCGCAGAGAAGTCAGCTGGGAGTCGGCACAACTCCAAACCGAAAAGCATCTCCCCTCGTGGTTGTTTAATTATCAACAATATCACTGCTTAGAAGCTAATGGATAATGGCAGATGCTTCTTTAAAATAAACCAAGATGACACTTCCATTCCACAAAGGTCATTTCTGGAGGTCTCAGCCCCATGAAAGGGCAGAGCGAACTGGAGGAGGTTGCTGTGTGTCACCCAGGCCAAGCCCTCAGCACCCTCCAGGCCAGTTCCATGCTCTCACACACCTGGCGTGGATCTTAGAACTCCAAGTGCAAAGTCCTGCCTGTGAGGTTCACCCAGGCTGTGAAACCTGAGCTGAAGACCAACGTTTCAGGAAAGGTCAAGCAGATTGTTGCATGCTGGGGGAACACCAGAGAGCTTCTTCTTTTGGGGGCATACAACCGCCAACCACAAACTCAAGTGTGAAAGGGTTCATGCACATGCATGTGCTTGCACACTCCACATACACACACACACACTTGAAAGAGGGGAGAGAAGCAAAGCTCTGGGAGGGGACATGGGCTATCCATGGTCTTCCTTCCAAGAGAGAAGGCTGAGGGATAAAACTAAAGGGGATTTCTCAGAAGTGGAACACGAGCAGCGGGATGGAGTGATCCAGGGATGGATGAGGCCAGCTGCGAGCTGCCAGCAGCATGGCTCCCAGCCACCGGGCCCATCAGTCACTGCAATGATTTTCTTTCCAAAAAGGTGTTACATAGAGAATAACAAAATCGGCAAGGGAATATGAAAGGACTTCTTCATTTCTGCATTTAACTCCGATTTTTCCATTGCATAAGCAAGCTTGAACCTGGGGAGTTGTACTGATCTCAGCATGAAGGTGCCTGAGAGCTGCGTGTTTATATAACACTGTATTTAGATTAAAACTTCATGACCTCTTAACATACACCAGTTTAAAAATAACACTAAGCATATGTTTTTTATCGCAGTTAAAGCTATTGCAACAAACTCCTTTCCATCCAACATCACACCCAGCTGCTTGCTGTTACTTTACATGGTAACAACATTCAACAGAAACAAAAATCACTTGGTCAAATGAGATGAGAAATGGAGATTCGATAGCTGCTCCAAAAGCTCCATGAAGGAGGATACCCTGTCAACACTGTGACATTTACTCTGCTGAGTGAGACACAGGCAGGAGGCTGATGCAAACAGAAGAGCAAACTCAGAGCCTGATACCCAGTCTGGGAACGGTGTGTGGGGGGAACAAATGTTTTCCAGCCCTGCACTGTTGTCCAGCCTGCTCCATTCGGCAGTGAGGGGAGAACACCTACATGACGTGCCCTGCTGGGAGCCGGGGGCCAAGCCCCTGTTTCAGGCTCATGTGTGCCTGGGGTATCTGGGACAAGAACATCAGTGAGGAGCAGGTTCTGCCTGTGTGGGCGCATCTGCACACTAAAAACTTCCAAACTTCCAAACTCAATTCCAGGAGGGGAAATGTTTAGGTTCTTGGCTACAGGTTTGAGCACCTTTAACTGTATGTACAGACTTGGGCAAGAGGCTGGAGAGCAGCCCCAGGGAAAGGGGTCTGGTGGTTTTGGTTGGTGACAAGAGGAATCTGAATCAGCAGTGTGTCCTTCAGCCAAAAGGGTCAACCATGCCTCAGAGTGCATCAGGCCCAGCACTGTCAGCTGGTTGAGGGAAGGGATTGCTCTGCTCTGCCCCATGCTGGTGCAGCCTCACCTCGAGCACTGTGTGCAGTTTAGATGCCACAGTATAAGGACATGAAACTATTAGACAGCATCCAAACAAGGGCAATTAAGATGGAGAAGGACCTGGAGGGCAAGGTGTATGAGGAGCAGCTGAGGCCTCTTGGTTTGTTCAGCCCAGAGCAGAAGAGGCTGAGGGGAGGCCCCATGGAGGCCTACAGCTTCCTCACAAGGGGAGCGGAGGGGCAGCGCTGAGCTCTGCTCTCTGGTGACAGCAACAGGGCCCAAGGGAACGGCATGGAGCTGTGTCAGGGGAGGGTCAGGGGGCGTTAGGGAAAGGTTCTTCACCAGAGGGGGGTCGGGCCCTGGCACAGCTCGCCATGGCAGTGGTCATGGGCCCAAGCTGCCAAAGTGCAAGAAGCATCTGGACAATGTTCTCAGACATAGGGTTTGATTTTTGGGTGGTCCTGTGTGGAGCCAGGCGTTGAACTCAATGATCCTTGTGTGTCCCTTCCAGCTCAGGATATTCTGTGATTCTATAATTTTGAACACTGCATAGAAGCAGTGAGCCAACTTGCAAGGTTTTTCCATGTTGCTACTTACTGGGAAGGGACAGTTAGAGAAGTGTGTTTGCTGGAGGAAAGGCAAACAAACCTACAGGGAAGTGGTCACTGGGGCCTCTGCCCCACCACAGCATAGAGCTGGGCTGCAGGAAGGAACAAGATGTGCACACACAGGGAATTTGCTTCAGCCCTAAGCAGACTATGTGTGTGCCACATTAGCTGGCTACGATGCACCTCACTTGGCTGTGTCTCCTCATCCCTGTACACAGCTTGTTATTGCAAGGGGCAGGAACTGTCTGCTGCTTTCTGCTTTTACAGTGGGGTGCAAGCCCAGCTGCTCCCATTGTAGTGCGCATAATAGGCTTTTTACCAGTACTGGTGCTGGATTAGTGGCTTTGGAAATGTTGTTCAGGACAGTCAGCTATTTTTATTATTTTTCTTGCAGTACATGGGAATTCCTGCCCACACATCAAAGATCTTGTTTATTGCACGGCTTCCCACACTGAGCAAAGGCAGTCACCAATTTCTGGGGTGCGTGGGTTGAAGATGTGCTGGAAATTACACACTGTTTTCACATCCAACTTTGTTTTTCCTGGGAAAACAAGAAGCCACAGATTTTGGTCATGTCTGACACATGCAGAGAGGGCAGGACAGATCAATGAAGGGCCTAAAAACCGCCCAGACAAGGACCAATGCCACTGCCTGCCTGGGAGCTGTCCCTATTTCTATCCAGGAAGGTTTTGGCGTGGGTTGGCACTATGTGCTTCCACCTCTGAAAGGCCAAGCAGGAGCCATGGGGGTGGAGGAGAGTGCTGGGATTGGTGGGCTCATAATGGCTGTGCGAAGATTGCTGGGAGAGCTTTATGCATGTCTGCAGATACATACATGCATGTACATGCTACTGTGCAAAAGGAAGCCTCAGAACCTTGGAACACACCTAAGTTTAAGAGCAGACTTGAAATAAACTTGTTTAAAATAAATCCTCACAAGCCCCACACGTGCCTGTTACTTGTGATCTCTGTTCTTCTGAGGACCCACACAGTATTTTCCCTTCCCTCCCACTTTTGGGAGCATGCAACACAGAATTATCCAGGATTTGGGTAAAACACTGCCCTGTGTGATACTTTCTGAAGGCAGCTGGAAAGAACATCTTAGGTGCTAAGGGATATGGTTTAGTAGTTTAGTGGGCAATATTGGTGGTAGGGGGATAGTTGGACTTGATGATCTTGGAGATCCTTTCTAACCTAGTGATTCTATGATTCTATGATTCTAACAACCCTGGCTTGCCCTCTGCCAAAGGGCAGCTCTGGCAGGGAGGGTGGAGGGATGGCACATTTTTGGGATGCTGCTGCCTCAGCACCTCCTAACCCACCCCACACCTCTCAGGCTTCAACAGCTACAAAATAAGCCCTTGATTAGCCCATCAGAGCACAGCAGCCTGCCCTAAAGCAACCCAAGGGGGGGGTTGGGTCACTCCAGTGTGTGAACCCAAGGCAGGGCTCAAAGCATGGACCCTGCCAGGATTCAAAAAAAAATGTAAAAAATAATAATAAAAAAAATTCCTGCTGCTCTTTTCTTACGTCTTTTCTCGTTTTCTTGCCCACGGCCCCAGCGCCGTCCCGCAGCCCCGCTAGGTGTCGCCCGGCGCAGCGGGATCCCGGAGCCGCCCCGCACGGCTCCGCCGGCTGTCGGCTGTGCTTCCCCCCCGGCTTTCCCTCCTGGTCTTTCGGCCAGCAGCGGCGAGCCGGACCCCAGCCCAGCACCCCCGGCTGACAGCACCGCTGGCTGTGACTCCCAAGGATGCACCCGCTGAGGATGCTCCCAGCTCACGCACCTTGGCCACCTGCAGACTGCTCCCAGAGCGACCCAGGAACAACCCCGTGGGACTTCAGAAGGGGCAATGCTCCTTGCCCACATCAGGGAGGAATCTGGCAAGGTGCCCTCAGCTACTCTCCCTCACACACAAGTATTGCAATGGCCTTCCTCCCTGCTCCTCTTACTGTCCCCTTTGCTGCCGTTCAGTCCCATCCTACTCCAGGTATGAGGCACCTTTCTCACTCCATGCTTGCCTGTAGCACAGACGCATCTGTAGGGCCATGTGGCAGACCCCTTGGATCCATCCTGCTACCTCGTGTACTGATCTTCAGCCCCACCTAGGATCCATTGCCCTGTTGCACCAGGCACGTGGGGTGCCAAAACTGGGAAGACACTCTCTGGCTTGGAAAAGAGATGATTTTCTGCATCAGTGGTGCCCATGGGGCCCACTATCCTGCGTAACAGCACAGCACTGGCCTGGCAGGCTCACTGGGTGCTGGTACATCACCACACATTACTGCATGAGCTCAGTACTGGCCAATGAGCACCTCACTGCCCCACAGCCTGAGGACCACGTTCCACACGGCCACAAGCAGCCCCCAGGGGTACAGATCTGCACTCGCCTGACCTGGTTTCTAACCACCAGCCCGCATTCAAACAGTCAGTGGGTTTTATTTCCTTTAGAAACAACACCAATTCAATTTTGTAAGATGGCACATCCCAGTGCACTGCAGTACATATCCCTTCTAATCAAGAGATATTTTCATAGAGGAGGTGAAGCAAATTAAAACAGTAATTAACTGAGAAACAACTTGAGTTGTTCTCTCAATTCCCCGTGCACTGGGCTGAAATTGTGTTCTGGCTTCCTACAAAATTACACGTACCACATCAAAAGTAAACACTTAATCTAATATTCTAATTGTGTTTTTAGATAAACATCATGGCTATAAATCATTTTAATGAGTATATAAAAAAGAAGCAAATACCACATTAACTTTTCATTACCTTTTTAACATTCCCCATGGATAAAGCAATTCATTTACGGGTATAACAGCCCCCTCTATTCTATGATGCTGGTATACAGAGGGATGAAATAGTGCAGCTTTGGGGATGGTTAAGGTGTTTTAGAGTAAGAAATGGCCATGGCTTGCTGATCCACTGCTTGTTAAAGTAAAGGTTATGTGTCGTAACAAAGAAGACTGGGAGAGAAGGATAATTTGATCCACTCATTAAAAGAAGTTTTTTTAATTGCTGTTCTTACACAGGGAAAGTTTTAATAAGAGGAAAAGTGAACACTCTGAGGAAAACTCTGAGGGAAGTAGACTTTTCTTGGCAAGCTGTTCCTCTCAAGGCTCTCCTATTACAGCTACGTATTCCAATACATCCAAAACGTCACAGTTCAGGCAAACTAAGCGTCCCAATGGGTGGCAACTTCTTAAGCAAGAGTAATTCAGCTCTTTCAGAAGTGTAGCCGTATGCTTCTGTAAAGAACAGAAACATCTGGGGGAAATCATGCTGTTCTTTAACTCAGCAGAATTTCAACACTGACTTCAAATATGGTCAGGATTTGGGTGGTGTTTTCAGTCCTAATTTTTTAGAAAAAAAAATCGTCTTTACAGTTATACATTTGATAGTAATAGCTTAAAAACATGAATTTTTCATTAACTGAGCAAAAGTAGCTAAGAAGCTTCTTTCTTTGAAACGATGTATGCAAATATCCCATGCAGCCTTCCTACAACTCTACCTCTATTGTTTCTGATCTTACATAATTTCTTGGCATCCTACTCTAAAATTTATGTTGCAATGTTTGTATAAGCAATAGGATTTCACACAGAGCTTCGCAGTATCTGAATCAAATAACAACGGTGAAGAAAACAAACTCTTCCACCATATCGTAATTTATTATGCTTGACTGAAATGGTTTAGAGCCATTTCTGAGCCACATGACCAGTAATTCTCTGCCTCACAGACAAGACATATTTTCCTAGACATAAGCTAAATTATTTATATAATGCATAGAACATATGAGCCATCCATTACTTGATACCTCTGAAACAATAGGATGGAAAGCAGCCAGCATTAATTGATTATCCAACTGCCCAGTTACTCTGGGTGGGCAATTTATGTCAGATGCTATACAACCACACTTTGAAAGATTTTCAAGAGATAAATCTTTCATATTAAGGGAGGTGATTGTCTTTGGAAAAACTACTGATGTACAGTGATTTTCCAGCTACAGTACTTGGGTAGGACAAGAGCCAAGTTTCTGTCCCCACCAAGCAGTAGGGCAGGCACCCACATCCAGATGCACCTGATGGAAGGGCTGAGTTAAAAGGGCACTGCATAATTTTTCTAAGACAGGTCTCCAGCAAGGTCTGGGTCTCTGAAACGTATTAGAGGTGCTTTGGCCAGACCCAGAAGAACCAGCAATCAAAATTATTGCTGCGTTATGAAACCAGTGGCTTAAAACCCACCTTTGACAGGCCTCCCCGCTGCAGCACCTGGCTCCGTGGGCAGGTGGGCTTGCTGGTCTGCTCCCCAGACCCAAAGGCCAGCAGCCAAGCAGAAGATCCTACAGCTGAACCAGCCACGAGCCAGTTTGCCCTGTCCCTGCTGATCTCCCCCCTGGATCCTTACTAAGGGCTTCTGAACAAAATGAGCTCCAACAGCATCAAGAGTCACCTTCTTGGCCTGTGTCACAGAATCATGGAATCACAAAATCGTTTGAGTTGGAAGGGACCTTTAAAGGCCATCTGGTCCAGCTCCCCTGCAATGAATACGGACACCTACAGCTAGATCCCAGCTAGACACTTACAGNTCCACATCTGGATGCAGTGCTCCAGGTGAGGTCTCACCAGCACAGAGCAGAGGGGCAGGATCCCCTCCCTCGCCCTGCTGGCCACACTGCTTTTGATGCAGCCCAGGATGTGGTTGGCTTTCAGGGTTGTGAAGGCGCATCACTGGCTCCTGTCCAGCTTGCCATCCACCAGCACCCCCAAGTCCTTTGTGGCAGGGCTGTGCTCTATTCTTTCATCCTCCAGCTTGTATTGACAGTGTCAGTATGGAGCATTTCACCCCATGCAAACACAGTGATTAATCAATTAATCAAATAGTCAAATTACTTCAGCTGGTGAAAAAGTTGGAAAAATATTTGTTTTTCTCTTGCCCCCAGGAACTTTCTGCTCTATCAAATTTCTTGTCTCCTCTCAAGTATCTGTCTCATGTGAATGTTTGGGAAATCCTTCTTTTCCATATCTCAACTTTCTAATCCACCAAAGTTAACATATTTATATCAAAGACAAGACGCCTTTTAAGTTTTCAGCCTTCATCCCAGTTTTGTTCATCTCAAAAGAATTCTTCCTTTTGAGAAGGCAGCCTTGGAGCATTTGTCAAGCTGCACAGCGATTAAATGCTCTGCACAATGGAAACTGGATCAACGCTGTGTGTTTTAATGGACACTTGCAACATGTCCATGGTTTTATCTGCTTGGATGTTACAAATAATATTTTCTTACTTAATACGGAAGAATGCAGAAAAATCTGATCTGAACTGCAGCGTGCACTATCAGGTGCCCTCAGCAGGAGTGACTGTGGGACAGAGTGAAACTGTGTAATACATGAAAAACAATTGCCCTTCTCCGCCTTTTCCTCACTGCTCCACAGAACCCTGTCACCTCAACGATCTGAGCACTAAGCCTCTGCAGTGACAAACCTGTCCTTCCACGAGCTCTGGTTGCCCCAGCTCCCCTGTCCCTTGGCACCAACTCCTGGCACAGCACAGCAGACACTGGCCACGCTCCAGTGGTGGGCAGTGCGTCTCCAGAGCTGCAGGGGTTCACTGTGAGAACACCATCCCTGTGACTCGGCCTGCCCTTCAGCAGCACACAGGGGACCCCCTGGTGATGCACCTCCCTCAGCCCCATGCAGCTCCTGAGATTCATAGTAACTGAGGATCAGCTCGCAGCTCCCTCCAGGCCCTGCCAGTATAAACCTTCATGTGTTTCCTGGCATCGTTATCCAGCAAGCGAGCTGGGGGGCTTTCTGTCACAACGGCTTTATTTTCTATTTTTATCCTGTCCCTCTGAGGGCACAGGTCTTGAGCAACCATGCTGTAAGTCTGCCATTTCTCCCCACACGCACTTCAGCATCTTTTGAAGCCGTTAGTTGTTTCAACTGTCTTTGACAGGAGAGGCCTCGAAGATATTAAATTCCTGTGAACTTCACGAAAACAGGCAGCCAGACTGATCCCAGTGGCTGGAAGACAACAGAAATTCAATTATGGTAGCAAGCACTGGAGGCTGCATGTGGGACATGGCAGCTGTGGCAGTCCTGAGAGCTGGGACTCCGAGGACCCTGGCTCCGACCTTTCCAGGTGCCCCAGTGCCATGAACAGAGGCAGGGACAGCTGGCGAGCACAGTTCCGCTGCTCTGGGAAGGAATTGTTTCATTATTGATGTCTTTCTCTGATGCTCTGTCCTGCCTTTCCATTTTTAAATCAGCCCATCTTTTCCTGTCTTCCTGCCTCTTTTCTCCTTGCTTTTCCAAGTCTTCCCATGACCAGTTTTTCCCTTTCTTTCCTCATCTCCCATTCAATTCACTTCTTCTTTTATCCTCTAGAAAATCACTTCTTCCCCACACAGTGTTGATCACAAGGAGAGGACCTGGTGGTGCCAAGACCATCTTGCTTCTCCAAGACCTCTCCTCCACTGACCCTTCTTCCCCATGAAGGTCATTTAAATCCAATAGGAAATGACAACCATGTAAATGACATGTAAAATATGACAGTATCCCATTTTCCTGTTCCCTAACTTAGATGGAGGATTTAATTTCATAGTGGTTTTGCTGGAGTGCAGGAAGACCTCTACCTTTTCTGGGCTACCCAAGTAGAAGACAAAAGATTGCAATACGAAAAATTGGAATGCCACAGCTCCAATATACAAAAGCTTGAATATGAGTGTTAATAAAAAGTGCCACTTGAAGCAGTACTCGGGGTCTGAAGAGCTGCGCAGTGAGTTGGACCTGCCCACACGGACATGTCTGAATACTTGAGCTCCCTCCCCACTTTGGCATGAGGTCAAATGAACAAATTTCCATGTGTGCTTTCCGCACACTGAGCTCATCTAGGGGTCAGGTGATATTCTGGAGTTAATTCCCTTCTCTCTTCCTACCTTCTCCAAATCTTTGTCAAGTCTTCCACTGATATTTAAAAATGAAAAGGTGAAATACTTACAACTTGTAACCCACTATTTTTTAACAGCTGATTTTCAGAAGGAATTTGAATGGCAAAAAATCAATTTAATGGGTATTTTTCTTCCTATTGAAATGTGAGCTGCAGCTCACGCAGGAGTGGTGGAAAGCCATGAGCTGAATCTTCTCACTATGAAGGAATAAGAACTGCAGACAGTTTCACACTAAGCAAACCTGACCAGCAGCCACTGCAGAACACACGAGTCTTTCGCAGGTCGGGTTAGGGCTCAGATCTCTGCGGAGGCAAGGAAAAAAGCCAGTGCAACCCCAGCTTTCCATGGCAAGCTGCAGACCTTGTTCAAAGTGTGCTCTCACTGGTCTCTGCTCCGAGACGACAAAGTGCAGAGCTGCTTAAATCACTTCTGCCAGGGGGAAATCCTACCAAGTTTCCAGGACAGCTATTGAGTATGTGGTGCTGCTGGCTGAGATCTTCTAAGTGATTTGTTCTCTGCAAGTGCTGACAGGACATGGAGAGTTCAGTTGAAAGCCAGGGGTCCTCTCCATGCCAAAAAGGAGATTCTGGACTTGAATTGGCCTGAAGACGTGGTGAGACCCCTCTCTCTCCTTCAGTCTCAGAGAGATGTGGCGGAGAAGGTTGATGTGGGCATCCTTCTGCCATGCCCCTCTCTGGACATTGAGGCAGGTTGTGCACCCTTCATCCTCTTCCAGCACTGTCACTGCACATTCTCCTCCTGGAAAGGAGGCAGGCACAAATCCAGAAGGCTTCCAGAGGGGAAACCAGAGTTCATGTTCATCATGGCCCCAACGAGAAAGGGAAGGAAGGGTTTGCTCTTCACCCCTTTGCTTAGACCCGTCTTTTGCTCTCACTCTATTGAGCTCCGGAAAGTCATGCAAAGTGGGTGCCTAACTACATAACCTACATTTGATACAAGATTATTTCTAAATTTTATTTTCTTCACGTTCCTTTCTACAGTAGAGAAATTTTCATACTTTAACAGGGCCTCCTTATCTTTGCAGGAGAGTACAACTACCTAACTAGCAAAATATAAGGCCATTATAAAACAGGAGAATGACTGCTTGACTGCTTATCTCAAAGGTAATTTACTCTCTAACTAAAGAGGCAGATAGCTGCAAGATGGGAATTTATTTACAGTTCATGCGTGACCTTTTTAATGTCTGGTAAAATCATGTTATGGAACTGTTTGAAAATTTATTGTCCCCATTTAGCAATGCTGACATTTTGTGATTATTGGCTCTGCAAAATCTACTGGCACTGTCAGGCAAAGAAAGTTCAGAAATTGCTTCCAGGGAACAACAAGCCCTGATTTTTAGAGTGCGGAACACTAACAGATCCCTTTTATTGCATATTTTTAACATCCTCAAAAAAGGAAAAACAAGCTGCAAAGCAAAGCTGAAAAAGGGAAGAAGAAAAATACCCTTGATTAAATGCAAATTAGAAAAGGGCTTCACTCCCAGCTGGTTGAAGTCAATGGCAAAAAGCATCATCACTCTAAAGCAGAGATGATCACACCCAGGAATGCTCCAAAGGCCAGTTCTGTGCCAGTTGGGTCTGGTGGCAGGTGGAAAATGGCTCAGAGCAGACCAGCAGGCAGTGGATTAGCCACACATGAGCTCCAGGCTCACGTGGGCACTGAAGGCAGAGCTGCAGCCATTAGTGCTTGTGGCACTTCCCAAGTGGCCACATGGGTGGCCTCACCCATAAAGGGGCAAGGAGGGACCCACAGGGCTCTTTACATTGCCAACGGCAAATTATGTTTTCTCTATGTGGCATGAGGAGGTGCTCCCCAATGGGCATCTAGCACACAGCACTGATGAGGTCAGGCCACTGCATGAGTAAGATGTCCATAAAATTGTCAGTAGGTAGCAGTTTTATTTGGCACTCAGAATGATGCTGAAAAAACCTCTGCCAAGATACTTCAGTCATGTTCATGCAGAGCAGCAACACATTACTGCAACGCAGTCTTTTGCAATATTTTTAGAAGGTGTCAGGTTTTTTTCCTGACCTCTCATTTCTCAATTTTTCAAGCATTAACAACCTGACTTTGAAAATTCTCATTTTTCCTCTTAAAATTTTCCACATAATGCTACAAAAAATGTGGAATTGCTTGTAAATAGCAAGGCAATTCTATACAACAGTAAAAAAAAAAAAAACCAGCAGCTAGCTGCTGCATCAAAGTGCTCTTAAAATTCAGATTGATATTGATTCATAAAACACTTTCCATTGAAAGACAGGGCACCAGACCTCAGCTCTTGGAGTACGTGAGATGGTGATGCATCAGTGTTTCTGGAGGTGTTAGCTGTGGAGGCTTGCAGCTGCTATGGGCAAATGCCTACTTAGCTAACCAGCTTGCCATTGGAGGACATGGGTTTTTCAATGCACTTTTCTTGCTATAAAACCTTTAATGAAAGCAGATGATAAAAAATCTTTCAGGATTGTTGCCACAAAGAGAAAAACGGGTTTACAGCCTTTCAAAGATCCTATTTCAAGACCCAGTTTGCTATCAAAGTTGCAGACAAAACCACAGGGTACACCAGAGACTGTGGCAGTATGTGACATGAAAAATGTAAAACTCTACAAATTGAAGAATTGTGCTCTACGCTGATATGGAAGTTTTTAAACACTGTCATTTAGAGCTAGCCAGGCACTGCAGTGATTTCACTGAATTATAGTGGTCTTTACAACTGTTCTTTTGTAATGATGGGTTTAATAGAGCAATCTTACAAAGGGTATTGAGTCATTTGAGGTCCCATGGTATGGACTCAGCTGTACATTCAGTCCAGTTGCAAGCTGAGATGTTTTGAGTTAGGCTGTCCTTGTATCTCTTTCTTCAGGCCTCGAGGAACTCATAATGACTTCAGTTACTTTTATTTTTATGCTGTTATTTGGGACATTATGAGTCTCCCTTAAGAGAAGACTGCCTCTGACTCCCGTGATTTTGACATTATAATGACATTTTAATATCTCTCATTATTGCTTCACAGATCATATACATTGACAGAATTATTTCAGCATGTTAAGCAGATAAACAATTTATGATAGTCAAAGAATACAAAGAATATGCAGAGAAAGGAGCGTGCCCTGTGATATAAAGCAAGTAGCACCTCAGCTGAGGTCTTGGAAAGTTGAGGTGCCTGTGTCTTGGCCAGGTGTCAGCTTAGTTAATGGAAATAAGAAAATTATGTGAGTGGCAATCAGGTGAATGTGTTATCTCTGAGCACACTGGTGCTGTAACTGCCATGGAGATTTCTGTTTGCCCTGGTGGAGGCATTTTGATTCTGCTTGGTGGCATCACAGAACTTCATGCAAGTGATCATGGATGTGCCACAGAGTCTCTCTAAGGTTCATTGTATCAATATTGTATCAATATCCACTAAATCACGCAAGGACTGAGCTCTCACGGAACTGCTGAGTTGAAATGTCTAGTTTAATGCAGCTGCAGTCAAGCAGCACATTTCATTTCTTTGTTTTTTTTTTGTTGTTGTGTTTTTTTTTTGCCTTTGGGTTCCTGTTACCAGTCGCTGGAGAGATGCTTCACAGAAGGAAGGTTTCAGAGCATGGCTTTGGCTGACCTGGTATTAGCTCTGCCCTCTGTCACCTCTGAGACAGGCACAATCACTTTTACCCATCTGCTAAATGGGATGTGCTGCCACCTCACAGCTCAACGATTTGAAAGAAAAAAATACTGAGTGCAAAAGGAAACTTAAACTCTCTGAAACTGCCCTCACTAGCACGGAACCACCTCAACAAAGTTCTCCAGCAAGCGCTGTAGAGGTACCACAAGCCATGCCTTGTAGTCATGGCCTACAGCCATTACCCATGGAGGGCCAGGAAATGATGAGGGGTGCCAGAGGTGTCCTGGCCAGACCCAGTGGGCTGCCAGGCTTGCCACAGGTCGGCAGGAGGCTGGAGAGGCCCTGGAGCCTCCTCTCATTCCTGTTCTCACAGGCCCAGCAGCACATGGCCAGCCCTGCTGTGGGTGGCTCTGGTGACAGTGGTGCCCTGAACTCTCTCAGCTGTGACAGGATCTGAAAGTCAAACACTGCAGACATGTTTCAATCCCTCAGAAACATCCACAACCTTTAGCACTATTTCTGCCTCCCTCCCCCGCTCCAGTGAGCTGCTGCAATGGCTATTAACTGAAACCACCGAGCAGATTTTATTTGCCTGTAGGAAATTAAAAGGCAAAGGCCTCACTGTACAGCAACAGCCATAGAGTGATTGAATTAAAATGCAACAGCAGCTAAATAATTATCACGTTACTCCATTAGTCCACATTCATAAAGCAGAGTTATCAGCACTCAGTGACTTCCAACAATTATTTTAAATGTTTTTTTAAATGTGGTAATGGGGAAAATTTATGGACTGTTTCTAAAGCAGCTTGCTTCTGAAGGATTTATTCATCAACTCTTCATTTATTCCTGTATTAACATTTGCAAGTCAGCTCTTAAGGAAACTTTGCATATTTCCACTCATAATAAATAACATTTTAAGATATGAACTGCTAATGACTAAATGTTGTTTAGAAGGCAGAAGAATTTGGGGTAGTCATTAAAAAAAAATGTCTGAGTCAAAACCAAAAGTAGGTTCCCATTTTCAGGGAATATGGAGAACGGATTTGTCCTTTAAGTGCTAGGGACAAATTAAAATGCAAGCAGCCATGAGCGAGCAGACTTCTGTCCATTTAGTTACCCTCAACACCCCAGAGTGATCAGAGTTACTGATCCCCGTATGCAAGCTGTGTGCTGTGTTATTGCTGCTTTTAAAGGCGTTCCTTCCGTGGGTCTGGTAAATGCTGAGGGCACCGCAGTGATCACCAGCACGAGCTGGCAGACACAGCTGCTCCGGCTCTGCTCGGGACCATGTGGAATGAGGCAGAGCTCAATGGAGGCATGAAGATGTAGGCACATGCAATGTGTTCATTGCTTACTGTTGTTGCTCCAGGGCCAGGAGAAGGTGGAGGTGACATTATGGGGCCAAGAGAAGGTGGAGGTGACACTTACGGCTCATCTCTGCTGACTGCCTCAGTAGAGGCAGGCACCGGCTCTTCAGGAAGCACTCGCAGGCATGCTCAGTGCCCGAGGATCTGAAAGTGCACAGACTGCATTATTTGCTTATTCTCTCTGGTGAATATCCCTAATGAGCCAGTGAGCTGCTAGAAAATGCTCAGAAATGAAAATATCTGAGAATAATGGCACATGAGCAGACAGGGCAGGAGCATGGAGAATTCTTTAGCAGCCACTCAGAGAGGGTAGGGGAACAAGATTCTCACCACTAAATTTTCAGTCAATTCTAAGATATTTTCTTGGCCTTTTTTTTCTTCAAAGAGGTCTAAATAACTCTGTATTGCAAGAGTGCTCAAAAATGAATGCATAGAAACTTTGAGGTCTTGGTGACAAGGCCCGGGTTCTCCAGAATTCCAGCTTCACATTCAAGTACGTTGCCATCTCACTAATTCTGCACTGCTCTCCACAAGAGTTGCTCCTTTTTAATGACAAGAACGCACAGGCAATTTTTTTCCTGGCTCAATCTATACACTGCACTCCCTTTAATTAACGAGCATCTTGGATGAGGAACACTTGCGCTTTGATGAGTAAAAACACCAGCAGAAATTGTGTTGATGAAATAGACACAAAGATATAACTCAACAGCATGATTTAACCCACTGATGTTAGAGGAGACGACTCAATCTCAGTGCCATGGGGTTCATCCTGTTATTTTCTCCTTCCCATCTCTAAAAGACAGGATGGGTAGCGCGTTTGGGATTAACAGTGAGTGCTCTTTTCAGAGCTTGGCCCCCATCCCACTGGTGATTGACTTGGACGTGTCTCACATTTAGAGGCCTTCATCCTGCTTTCGTTACCTTCAGCAGAGTGCCCCTGAACAAGCAGAGGAAGGCAATAGCCACACACCTCCTTCTTGAGCAGGTGAGATACAAACACATTATAAATATCTACTCTATTTAATTTGAACAACAAAACTACCAGGGCTGGTTTTCTTTCTTTTCTTTTTTTCTTCAGTAATTTCATTTCATCCAAAACATTCCAAGCTATTATTTTAAAAGTGATAGGAGCATTTGTCATCTGCATAGATCAAAACAGGAGACATTGGTTTGGCAACATAAAGTCTTGCCTATTCAGATTTTCTGAGTCAAATGTTGCTTTTATTCTATAAGCCAACAGATCCCTAATTGAGTTTGACATACATTGCATTATTCTAAAGTCAACAAAAATCAATGAACTAATTTTCATAAAATAAGGAATTGGCACTTTTAGAAAGAGAAACAAAAAACACTTCCATATGAAGCACACTGCAACTGCCCATGAATACAGTAACATACCTGAATGAGTTTTTCTTCATTCGCGGTAGAATCAATTCTATTTTCTCTATATATCTAATGCATCACAGCTATCGATCAAAATCTCAAAATAAAACATCAAGGAGAAATATTGACTCAGCTGCTCTGAAAGCCTGGATTCCAATGTGGACTATTGCTTGTGTTTTATTGCTGCTATTTATGCCCACAGCAGAAAACCTGAACTGTGTTCTGCTGTCCTGTTACGTCTGCTACGGTGCAGGATCCTTACAGCTTTGTCTACACTCAAATAAGCATTACCAACAGCTGCTGAGCTCATGCAAAACCTCAGGAAACTGTTAATTTTCAGCATCTAATCAGATACAGAGGTTTGGTCCAGGCCCCACTGCAGGCACAACTGTCACCATTTTTCTCTATGGATAAAAGCCATATTCCTTATTTTCACAGTATTTTCATTCTTTCTACAAAATACTCATCTACAATTGATTGCTTCATTAGGAAGGATTAGGGAAGCAATGCATGGCAATAAATCACTTATTCACGGCATAGAAGCAATCACAGCAGGCTTAAGCTCAGATAGAGGAACATGACTAAATTCTGTGTAAATGAAAAGTTAGAAGTAAGGTATTTAGAAAAGTGATTGTTGTAAGAACTTGTGCTATTTTCCAGAGGAAATTGCAGGGTATAAGGTCATCACAATTGAAAGACTTTGGTCAATCTGAAAAGAAGCCAAGTGATACAGATTTGGACCAGCCTGCACTTTCTTCTATCTGACTGTCATCAGGCTCATGTCCAAGCAGCTCTGCAATGCCCATATGGCCTCCATGCTTGGCTGGTAGAGAGTGGGGGTATTATTGCAGACAAAATGCGATGGAGTCCCCACAGCTAATCAATGCATTGTGGAGGGAGCATCCTTCTGGCCAAACACAGACACAAAGGGCAATGTTGGAAATGGTGCGCCACTTTGTCTCTGCAAAAAGGGCAGTGAGTGCTCCAGTGCTCTTGGAGAACTGGCATTTTTCTGCATACCAGCCCGTACCTCAGACACAACTGCTGAAGTTCTGTTGTGTAGCAAAGCAGAAGCAGCTAAAACCCTCCCTCCCTTCCTTCTTCAGGAGGCAGATGTGCCCAGCCAGCACCATGAGGAAGTTACACCTGGTCCTGTCCCATGGGCACATGCAGGAGCAGCACACAGCCACATCTCTGAGCACAGCAGCAGGGGGGGAAATGAGAGGAGGCTGCAGCACAGTGCTATGTTCAAATTTAGCAGGAAGCGACACGCTCATAGTGACAGTCTGTGCTGTGAAGGTAGCATTCAGCATAAATAATTGACAGGAACAAAAAGACAGACCCCAGCAGTGAATGCTGATCTATCCTCAAAGGTAAGAGCTGAGCTACAGCAAAAGATAAAGAGCAATAACGGGTTTTTATGTTGTACCTTTTTATAACTAATTTCAGTTTTGTGATCAAATACTCAATCCTCTATACCATCTACCTCTAACTCTAAAGCTTTCTGGTTATAAACACCACGTGCAAACAATTAGCTGGGCACTGGATATGCCATCAGCTGTTCTGCTGGACTCATGAGGCACATGCTGGGCACATTGCAGAGCTGATGACTGCAGGTCTCTGCTCTCTACCAGCTGTCGGGCGCCAGCTGATGAGCTGCTAGCAACACATCCTGTCCCAAAGACATTGTTGTTGATACTAAGCTGCATCTTTCTGAAGCAGCAAGCTTGAGAGAGAGCTCTCTGCTGACTGGTGCCCAGCAAGTGGGTGCAACAGCACCGATAATATCCCTTTTCCAGGGGGCTCAGGGAGGTACCATATCTGGGCACTGGTGCATTTCTCTCCACCCACTGTGGGCCTGCTGGAGATGGACATTTACCTCCAAGGCTTGCAGCTCTTCTCAAAAAGAGGCTGTGGGCCAACCAAAAGTTCAAGGTAAGAGGCTACTGACTTGCTTGTGGTCCATTTGCCTTGAAATCCTTTTCCCTCCAGAGCCAACCTGTGTTCCTACTTTTAAAGGAAATATACTTGGTTTCGAGCCAGCTGGCTGTTCATTGCACACCGGTGGCACCAGCTTCCAATGGGAAGGGTGGCTCATGCTCCATCCCAGAAGAAACCATCGTATGCACATTTGATGTTTATTTTTAACTGTGTTTTTAAGTGTTCTACCTTTCAGAAGCAATTAATACTCAAAGGACAGAGGAAAGATCATCCTTTCTGTTGGGGTATTCAGAGAAGAATGTTCAAGTCCCAGCTCCTGAATATCCAAATATTTAGTATCTAGATAAGAGCATTTAAACAGAGCTCCGGTAAGGCATCTTGAGGGAGAGTCAGCTCAGAATAATCTACAGCCTCCTGTTTAAGCTGCCAAAGTGAATGTCCTCGAACAAAGCCAGAGTCAAGCTCCACAGCATGAAGGTGATGTGCTCACTACCAGCTGCAACCTCTTTCCAGAAACTTAATAGAAATACAAAGTGCTGTGGAAAGACTAAGCTTTATTGTAATGCATGAAAATACATGAAAACGTATTTTCCACTGAAAATAATTAAGAGCTAGATTTTTTTTTACCTCCTCCTCACCACAGAGAGCTTTCAAAGATAATTCTGGATTTTCAGTTTTCCAGCAGAAGCACCGGGACAAAAATATCACATCTCGTCTAGTATTCCAAGGGTCTTAGTGCAACTAAATGGGGCGTATGTTTTCATTTGATTTGTACAATTAATCGTTTTCCACATGAGAGGAAACAAAATATGTCACTATTTGGGGGGAAAAAAGATAAAATGGTGTTATGAAATGTGTTAAATTATTCTGTGATAACTGTATCTCAGCCATCAGCAGCAACACAACCAACCTTTCCTTCAATAACACCTACACCTGGCTGGTAGCCGCGCTCCTCACTCACTTGCCATTCCCAGGTTTCCTCTGGTGGCCATTACCATTTCAGTAAACAATTTAAACTAATATTTTATCACCAAAAGTTTTTGTCCACAAAGCACTAAAATCCAGCATTTCTTTTTCTTTAAACGTTGACATTAAATAAGCAGCAGACTACTGACTTAGCAGATGTGGCAGTACCTCTTACCAGTGACACCTGAGTGAGAGGCTTGGCCCTGCATTCATAATTCACCTAAATGTGCAATTTGATAAATTCCCGTCAACCAGCTGTCTGAATTTTAAACAATGGTACTCTGAAGCGATTTTGTGATATCACAGGGAGAAACCAAGCAAGGAAATTGCAGTAGTAGCTCTGCTAATCAATATTTCCATTACATTAAAGAATAAGTAGCTGTCTGATTTTTGTGTGGAAAGCGATTCTTTCTGTTTTGCCATTACATGCACATGAATTTAATTCTGGACAGGACAGTCAATTTTCACTTTCAGACATATAAAGGAAAGCTTGCGGAGAAAGGATGTGGGAGTCCTGCTTAGCATCAAATCGACCATGAGCCAGCAGCGGGCCTTGGGCAGGGAAGGCCAACACCTCTTGGGCTGTGTTAGAAGGAGCACTGACAGCACACCAAGGGACACGATCCCTCCTGTCCACTCAACACAGGTGAGATGCACCCAGAGTGCTGGGTCAAGTCCTGGGCTCCCCAGTATAAGAGGCATGGACATACTAAAGAGAGCCCAAAGGGTCACAGTGATGCCTATGGGCCGGGATGTGGAGAGGGTGATGCTGAGATAGCTGAGGCTGTTCAGCCTGGAGGTGAGAAATCTTGGGGTGGATCTCATCCACGTGTATAAGTACCTGATGGGGGAGCAAAGAAGACAGAGCAGCCTTTTCTCAGTGGTTCCCAGTGACAGGACAAGGGGCAATTGGTACAAACAGAAATCGTTCAAACATTTATTTATTTAATGGTGAGCGTGGCCGAGCACTGGAAGGGGTTGCCCAGAGAAGTTGTATAGTCCCACCCTTAGAGATTCATTCTGTGAACTCAACTGGATGCAGCCCTGGGTAACCTTCTCTATCTGGTCCTGCACTGGGCAGAGGGATTCTTCCTGCAAGCCTTGCTTTGAGTCAGAAAACTAGCATCAGAGAAAGAAAAAGACCAAAGGGGGGAAAAAAAGTGAGTTTTCCATTGTAATAATCAGCATTTTTGGATTGGAGTAGAGAAAAACATAGGCTTCATTAACACTGCTGATTACACAGAGATCCAAAGATGCATCTGTCAGTGCAGATTCTGGGATGCGTCTAAAGACTCCATGCTCCACTGCTTCCGAGCCCAGCTTGCATCACCCTTACTGGGGGCTCTACAGAGAATTATTCTTGACATCCCGTTTCCGAAGGATTTTATATTGCTGGCATGGGTTAGCTACTTTGATGATGACTTGTGGCTGACTTTTAAGCTGGATGTGTCAGGGAACGCCCCATCTCACAGTTCCCCATAGCCACACCCATGAATTTATTGAAGCCCTGAAAGCAGTTATCTGCGGCTCTACAGCAGCCTCACACAGCCTCAGTGCTCCTCCTCCAGCTGCCTCTCTCCTGACAGTAACTCAGTCCCTCAATTCAAGACGCCTCAGATTCCCTCTTAGAAGATGATCTTTATTGCCAAGCCGGTGCTGCACAGCTGATAGAGTGGCACAGGCTGTAACAGCTGAGCCAGATAACCTCTGCAGAGACAGCAGAGGGAACCGTATTTTTGTCTCTAGCTGGTGCAGTTCCTATAGCTATTATGAGGTAAAAGCAAGCAATTGATTTATAAAGTGTGAGATAATATGATTCTGAGAAATAGCCAACGTGGCAGTCAGAGGAGGCCAGGGGCTGTTTGCCACCCATTCAGACACACGATGTGTGTTAATGGCCACTGTGCCACCCTGAGACATAATTTGTTTAAACCAAAATAGGAGTATTGATTAGTGCTTGTCAATATACACTGAAATTAAAAAAAAAAAAAATAAAACCTTGGATTTTTTTCTACCTAGATAAATTAATAGGATTATGTATAGGAGAAATCAGAACTGAGTGATCCAGTTGCTCCCTAGAATATGTATTAGCAAGGAATAGATCCCAAAAGTTCAAGCTGAGCCCTCACACCCAGGAAACCACAATTCAGGCAGTAAAGCTATAAAAACTGCAAGTAAAGGCTTGATTGGGGCACAGTGATGCAACATAACCCCTTTGCCATTGCAGAAGCAGACTTCTTTCTAAAAGCTGCGATGCAGGCCATGTCAGAGAGCATCACCACAAAATAGCCTGTTTTTCTCACCCATTATAGCAATTCTGATGTTCCCAAGTGAAAGGAGTAGAGAGCCTGTAAACATGTCATCAAACCAGCAGTTATGTTTGTTCCATTCAGTTCCTAGCTGAATTGCATTCAATTGTTGCCACTGGTTACCAGCAGGAACTGTTTCAAAATGAATGGGAGTTATTAGAAAAGAACTACAACTTCAAATAGATTTCCTTCCCATTTACTTTTAACATTACATGAACTTAATGAGAGGGTTTTTTTTTTTTTGTTTTTGCATTGCCAGCTAGACAATTTTTTAAATGAACAATTTATGCTTATTCTAGTATTTGCCATGTCACATAGGACATCCACAATAAGAGGATACAGTTGAAGCCTGAAAGTGCTCCTCAGTGCCTGTCTGTACAGCTAAAATTGCAACATGTGCTTGTCAAGAGTCCTCAAACAAAGCATTTTTACGACATTCTCCATAGCTTCATATGCCTTGCTTCTTGCAGAAACATCACATACATGCAAACTAATTCAGAACTGGTTCACAGTAAGTGCAGACCAGTTAACTAGTGCATATTTAAAACAAACATCTTTTCCCTTTTTGAAATTCGTCAAGATGTTCCAGTTGGTCCTTTCCAGTTCAGGTATGTGGCACCCATTGCTCCTGTCAACATCTGACAAAGGGACTAGAGAGTCACTTGATGAATGAGAAAAAGTTACTGTTGTCAAACTGACTCCTTGTTGTTAACTAGTATGGTTTCGACAAAATTTCAGCTGGCTTTTCACTTGGCATTATAGAAGTCAACCTTGACAAGTTGCCTATACTTCGGCATAAACAATTGTCACCGTTGTACTAAATTCATTTTAATTGTGGTGTTGCAAATCCAGCTTGTTTCTGCAAGGCACAACTTGTAATTGAAACTTGATTCAGGCAAAAATACCAACTTTTAATAGCAGCCAGGGCTGCAACCTTGGTAGCAAGGGTTGCCATGGCCCAGGTGCAAGACCTTGCACTTGGATTTGTTGAACCTCATGAGGCTCTCCTGGGACCACTGCTCGAGCCTGTCTGGGTCTCTCTGATGGCATCCTGTACCTCAGGCATGTCAGCTACACCAGTCTTGTGAGATGCTGAGGCTGCTGTTAGCTTACACACATTTCCAGCAACAACTGCTAGGGAATATCTTTCCCAGTTGTCCTTATAATTATGCTGCAGGTTGTGGTTCATTAGAACTGTGTGCCTCTTGTTGCATAGTGCTACAGTTTTTCTCCCCCAGGACAAGTCTTTCTGCAATGGAACCCGGGTGGTATGGTATAACAAAGTAATAAGTTTGGGGGCTTGTTGGGGTTCTCGTTTGTTTGTTTTGTGGTCAAATTCTAAATCAATACCTGATGAGATTTTGTTAATTATCACATTAAAAGAGCTGTTAGTAGTTGTGGTAACTCATAATAGTAATATAAACTAAAAATGCATCTTCTCTGCTCCCTCCTCTCCCCCCCGCCTTTCAAATTGCAGATATGAAAAGAAAACCAGTGTATTGGTACCAAAATATCTCAACTTCAGAACTTTCAGGTAAGAAATTCATGCACACATTCTGAAAAAGGCAAACCTTGCTGACACACCAGTGTGCCCACCGGAACCTGACGCCCAGCTTTGGCATGCCTCCCCTGCTCAGTGACACCATTCCCATCACAGCTGCCTGCTGAAAAGCACGGCAGAAGGGAAATCATTAACAAGACGGAAGGAAAGCATGAAGTTACCTCATGCCAGGCCGTGCCACCACCCCGCCGCTCGCCATGGGGCTGGGGCTGGCATCGCTGCCAGGCTCCACACGCCCGCGCAGGCCTTGCCGAGCTCCACAGCACAGAAGCGACGCTTAGGAATGGCTCGTGAAAGATTTAATCATCTTCAAAGCGAGTCATTCATAACAGAAAGCTCCCGCATCTCGTCAGGAAAATCAGATTACAAGACCCGTTTCAAACCCGTTCTTCAAATACCTGCAATTCGGTCCTCGGCTCGTGTCCCCCCACAGCGCTGGGCGCTGGTTAACGAGGCGGCGGCGCCATCTCCTGGCAGCAGCTGGGGCCGCTCCCGAAGCCGCGCTCGCAGGGCACCCAACGCGCTCGGGTTCGGCCAGGACAGCACAACAGCAGGCGGGCAGGCAAAAACCGGGCATTGTCAACCTTCTAATTCTCTCCTTAGCAGGCGTGCTGTAAACTGTTACAGCGAACACCGGGAAAGAATCGAGAGGTTGATTTTAGCTATAGCCGAGCCTTCTGGGAGGAAGTACTATTTATGCTCCATAATTAAGAGGCAATGGCAGGTCCGCGTTTATAGAATCAATGCTAGGAGAGCAGACTTTGACGTTTGTTGTTCCAAACGCAAATTCGAGGGTTTCTGGTTCAAGCCAGAAGGTATAAACCCCAATATTATGGTTAAACTGAAATACGGCAGACATATTACATTTTAGATCTATGCCAGATTTCTCTGCAAAGAGACTGAGAAATTCACAGCAATAGAGGTATCTCCATGTAAAAATGCTCTCCTCAGAATTAATTTTTTGAATAAAATATTACTGCATTATTTTGACACTCAGCATTGGAAAAATATGAAGGAACTGTCATTTCTTCAGATAACAAAAATAACTACCACAAGTACAATACTTGCACCGAGGGAGAACCGCTGCTTCAAAAACGAAAATGTTGGAAAATTGATAAAAGAGAAAAACTCACCCATTCTCAGACGTGTATACACACACACTAGCGTGCTGGAGAGCCACTTGGAAGGACAGGCAATACACGAACCAGGACTTATTAGCAAGCAGGTATTTTAATCCTACAGCCATGTGCCATATTAATGCTCTTAGCTACTTCGCTACATTCACAGTGCGTTCTGAAAATTTCATTAGGCGGCATAACGCATACACTCTTATTACGCAGGGTTACTGAAGTCATCATGAAGAAACACTAGCCGTTCCAAGTGTGTCAACATTATTTGGGAATTATCCCTCTGAGAGGGACTGTACCCAGCGATCATCTTACATCCAATTCTATAATTGTCAGAAAAACTATAGAGATAGATAGCTACAGGGCTGAATACTTCAGTTATCTAAAAACTTTTTTCTTTCATTAAAATGTTTCAGGGCATGACATTTAATGCTCTTTCTGAAAAAGAGGCAAAATTATAGTTATTCTTATGATCTAATCAATGTAACATCGTAGTCCTGGGGCATCAGGTGTCCCTCTGGAGAAATGGCAGCTTCTGCCATCACTCAGATTTTACTCATAAAACTGCTGTATGAGTAATACAGAGCTAATACCTTGCACATAATGCGGCATCTTGCTTTTGAGCAGAGAAATAACCTTCAGCACTGAGCTGTATTTACCAATGTATGACAGCGTGTTTACTAATACAGCCAGGCAGAAACATGCGGATTTTTCTTTATCAAAGGGCATTGATGAGCAATGACGACAGACTTCAGAGTTGTCTATTCTTCAGCCACGCGATCAACCAGCTGTAAGAACGGATTTACCAAAGGTGCTCCTGATGCTCTTCTGAAATGCTGTGCTTTTAATAAACCTATTTCCACTACTTTGTCAAAGAAATAACTGGCCTGCAAAACGGAGTGCATTAGCTCTGACATCTTTTTAGTCAAACATATTATTCTGTATGCAGCCCTCAGACATTTCCTAGGGCTTCTCTGTTTCTGTAGCATTAGCTTTGTCAGAAATGAATTCTGTTTTCATTGCTATAGGCTGAACTCTGGATAAAACTACAGAAAACCATGCAAGATTTAATCAAGGCAAGCAAGACTGGGTTTTGTAGTGACATAAAGCAAACACATTCACAATAGAAGATGCCACTGGTTTACAAGCCTGAAGTGCATGTGTTTGAACATTTCTCTTGTAAACAAGCAGTGCAGCAGCACACAATGTTGTGACATTTAAGACCAACTTCGTAAATAAATACTTAAATCTCCTATTCTTTGCCTTTCCAAAGCACTATCCAGACAGTTTACTTTTTGACGCCTTCAAATATTAGCTGTAGTCTACAACAGCAGCAGATCACTTTCTAAGAATTTTCTCAGTCATTTAAATAGGATGGTAAGTCTGCAAAGAATTATTTTTTTAAAGCACTACCATTCTTGATTTCAAATCACATTTATCCACCACTGGGTTTTATGTTAAAAACCCAGTTAAGGAGATGGACACAGAATAAATATCCTCCCACTTGCTCTTTACCACTTCTGAAAGCAGGAGGTAGGAGGAACCTGACTCAGTTTCTGCAGAATGCTTCAGTTACGCAGGGAATCACAGTAAGGTCTTGGGTGTGCGTTCTGGTAGTTTGATTTACTCACATTACACAGCAGCATAAAGCTTCCTTTGTTGGAAATGAATTTCACTCATTGGAATGATTAAAAGTACTATTAACTCAGTTTTAGCTACTTCATGCTGTCAAAGGAATCACTTAAAATCTTACTGTTTTGAGGTGAAATTTCCAAAAGCTGATGAATGAAGCAAGCAACTTCTTAGAATTAACATTCCCTTCAAAATGTAATTGTGCACATAACTAGGAGAACAATTAAAAAGACATACAAAAAGTAGAGAGCACTGCAAAGGCCTGCAAATCAGCACGAATCCATGATCTCAAGTGACACAAAGCTCCCTTACACCTACTTACCTGTTGCAAAATGAACGATCAAGGCAGCAAGACTAGATTATTTTCTGCACAATATGGTCCCCATCTTTCAACAGCGTTTTTTACCCAGGATCCACACTACACACCCTCACTCTACACATGCAACAGGCATGCAAAGAAACAACTCTCAACTTCTTTCTGCAGTGCAAATTTACCTTCCGTAAATGATTTTGGCAAGCATATAAATAGCATCTGCATTGCAATGCGAGCCTTTGGGTTCTTCTTAAAGAATCATACAATCTAAACCTGATTTTCCACCAAGTATTAATAAACTCTAACTGCTGCTAAAACTACAGTCATGTACAACCAGTTCAAAACAAGAAGTTGGATTCTCTTGAGTAATTCCTGCAGGTTTCGAGGAGACATTTATTTCTTTTCTCCACTGCAAGGTCTGATCTCACAGAGATACAAGACTTTACCAGGTCTAGATTTTTTCCCCTGCAGTGCAGGGGAAAAAAAAAAAAAAAAATGACTTTGATCACATAAAACCCATGATATTCTGCAGTGTTCTTCTTGAACTTCTACCTGTAGAAGTGCCCAAATCTGCCACTGGACTTCTTTCCTGTTCTTCCATACATTAAGAAACGCATGAGAAAAAAATAAACCCCAGTCAGTTGCCCAACTGCTTCTGCACACTTCCGAAACCATTACTCAAACTCATTCTAATCAAAGACAACTTGGACACAGTGAAACACCTTTTTCTGATAGGTAAGGTATGAAACGTCTCAGAGCAATGTAATGCCTCATGATACCAGTGTTAAGGAAGAACAGACAATAAATATTAACCATTTGCTAAACAGTAATATAACAGTCACGTTTGTATGTGAGCTTGCCCTTGCCCTCCGCTTTGCTTTTAAGCTTCCTAGACTAGCCATGCTCAGTGACCTGACAGATCTGAAAGACATCATACACAGAGAACCAGAAATGTTACAATTTCAGAATTTTTTCATCCTTATAACAAAACATTTAAACCTGAATACATTTATTCAAACCATTCTTTGACAATTATTTTCTGTGTATAGAAATAATATCACTTGATTTTTCTTATAAACCTCTACATTCAATGACAGCACAAGGTTGAAAACCATTCAACCACATTTCTGTTCTTGACTTTTTTCCTGTGAAGACTAAAAAGATTTAAAAAAAAAAAAACCTACAGAAATCAAATGCCGACAGTGCTACAAAATTACAGAATTGTGGTTTTCCTTTTATTTGAAAAAATTGTGAGTGAAGGAGAGAAGCAGATCTGAAGAACTGCCAAGTTCTTAGAAAATGATCTGCAACTAAGGTCACTGTGTCACACCATGCATATGCTCCAAAAATCAAAAAACAACAGTACACGATCTTCCACACGAAACAGATTTTTCGCCTCTCACACCAGTCACTTCAGAGAGAAAAATATTCTACCATTTTAATAACTGAATTTATCTCAGGTTCCAAAGTTGGTACCAACTGGAAAAGAAGTAGAGTCTGGTGTTTGACTTTGGCATGTCCTGTGAGGAGAGGCCGAGGGCACTGGGGCTGCCCAGCCTGGAGCAGAGGAGGCCCACAGGCGACCTCGCTGCTCCCTGCAGCCCCTGAGGAGGGGAAGCAGAGGGAGGTGCCGGGCTCTGCTCCTGGGAATGATGGCAGGAATGGCACAGAGCTGCCAGGGGAGGGCCAGGCTGGGCATCAGGAGACATTTCTGTGCCATGGGGGTGGTCAGCCACTGGAACAGACTCCCCAGTGAGGTGGTTGATGCCCTATGCCCATCAGTGCTCAGGAGGTATTTGGACAATGCCCTCAGTAACGTGCTTCAACTTTTGGCTAGCCCTGAAGGGGTCAGGCAGTTGGTCTTGATTCATCTTTGCAGAACCCTTCCAACAGAACTATTCTCTTAAACAAAACAAAACAAAAACAAAACAAAACAAAACAAAAAAGCCTCTAAACTTGATGGAATTTTAAAGATACTGATTTTTCAGTGTTCAGTGCAGAGGAAAAGTGGTACAATTGTACAATTACAAATTTTCTCAAAAATTGCTTTGGTTGCAAGCATCTCCCTGTGAAATTCCTCTGTAAAACAGACACTACATGCAATTCATAAAAGAATTCTCTCCATGGACAATGGAAGCATTGTAGATACAGGAGATACACCTGAGCATTTCAGCAAACCATCTTAGAAAGACTTGGAGAAAGAAGAAGTCTTCTAGAGGACTTGAGGTTACAACATTAGGAACCGCCTGGATGGGTGGCACCAAGGCAACCCTAATCCAATATTTCTTCAGTTGAAGACAAGGCTGGAGATTAAAAGGAAAACTAAAATGTGATTTTTTTCATCTATTAAAAAAAAAAGAAAAAAAAGCCAACTCAGAGTGAACTGCAAGTTTGTTCTAGTTGTGAGTATCTTCACAGCACTGAACTAGGTGACACAGCTCATGCCCTAAAGCCTACAGGAGCAGTACCAAACTGCCTCCAAATTGTCAGGTGAGAGAAGCCCACATACGAAGGGAAAGAATTTCTTCAGAATAAAATAAAATAATGAAACTACAATTAAAAAAACTTAAAACCTTCTGAAAAGGCTTTTATTTCACAACATTATGTACTTTCATCAAAACACCTCTGGAAGGTTGGTTGGATTTTCATTTTTAAAGGAAGCAGAAGTGAATAGAAATTAAACCCTGAAGTTCTAAAATCACAGAAGTTCACAACTCGCTAATTACTGTTTTTTTTCTTCTGTGTTTCCTCATCTTCCAAAATAGGATCAAAGGCAGAACACGAAAGAAAGAATTGCCCTTTTCCTTATTAAAATTAAAATATTTGCATGTTCGCATTTTTTTTTTCCCAGTGCTACACTTCCGCTGACATCTGTCTTCCAGTCAGCATCTGGGTGGTTCTCATAGGAACATTTCTCCTCCAGCTCAGAGCTAGGTTCTAAAACACAAAATCCAGCCTACAGAAACCCTCTGGGTTTGTTTTGGGGGATGGATGACCTTTCTTGAAGGCAGTTTTATCCTCAGCAAAGAACATTAAAGCCTCACACAAGGAAAAGAATCTAAAGAAGTCTAGCTCCCTACTGAGACAGAACTGCCTGATGCTCACGAAATCACCACTTGCAGAAAACTTCCCTCCTTCAACACCAATCGTGGAAGATGAACTCACTCCATTATGGACGAGAAATCAGATTTCCTTCTCCTCCCCAAACTCAGACACAATGAAAACTAAAAAATTGATACTGATGAAGAAGCACAGTTTTAATATAAAAGAACATTTTGTCTATAGCTCTACACTGAAGAGCTCTTCTAGAGCACTGGGAGAACGCTTGCAGTCACAAACCCTGCCTGTTTGCGTTCAATAGTGCAACAAGCAAAGCTCCCCATCTCACATCAAGGAGTACGTAAGGACAAAAAGAAAGTAACGAAGTGACCAGTAGTTTTCATTTCTCCAATATTAATTTTAAAATGATAACAACAAAGAAATACTTTTTACCTGTAGTTTAGGGCAAAAGGGAAATAAAACCCAGAGGCTTGCAGGCTTAACTGTTTGGTATTTGCCGAAGAGAGGCGGAGACTTGCCTTCAGCCTGAATGACCAGGATAAACAACAACAAAACCAACACATCTCTAAGGCCACATCTTCCTGTGTTTTTTAAGTTTTCCCGAGGGGAAGGAAGGAAGGTGATATACCAGTAAATACATCACTGCTATCAATTAGTGCACCAGGGCATGGTGAACTTTTTCCTGGCGTTATTACTGACTTACGATTATTGTATTTGGGTTAATATATATACGAACTTCTAACTCACATTTCTAATTTGAGTTGATGCGAAAATAATCCTTCACTGGAGAGAAGCAGCACTGTTTACTTGCATATGAATGAACCTCATACAAACAGGAGTTGTATTAGAACCCATTTTGTTTAGTTCACATAAACACAGTCTAATGCAATTCAGTTCTGCCAACTGCTGTATTTAGATGTAACACTGAAGGACAATTATAATTCATTTTAAGTGCAGCAAAATATATATCTAAATTCTATATAGAAGTATCTATCTGTAACATGTATAATATATATGTATAATCATGATTTTTTTTAATTTATTTTAAAGAAAACACCTCCTTTGCAAGGACGACAAAATCACAGAAAAAGCAGAGCACGCTGAACAATTTCTGGTAAAACCTTCACTACTTTTGAGATACAAAAATTGTTAACTGCCACCATAGCCAGCCATGTCTGCATTGCGTGTGAGCTCATTAAATTCTCCCAATTGCTTCTGCGCAAAATCAGGAAAAACACTGGAGGAAGTTTCAACCATACTAGCAATCTTTAAGAGCAGCCTTTCAGAATTCTAGTTTTGTACTTCAGCTTCAGACATTTATTGTTTAAAAAACAGTTCAAGGTATTTCTGGTATCATCCTAACAGAACTGCCTAAACCTATAACTGCATGAGAAGCATAAATACATGAGATTTAGTTACGTAAACACACTTGACACACAGTGGTGGAATTAAAAAAATACAAATAAAAAAAACACTCCTTCCCCAAAAACAAGCACTTGGATCAAGCAATTCAGTGAAAGTCAATGGAATGTGAACATCTAACGTAGTTAGATTTTACAAAACTAACAAGTAATTCCAGTAATTATGGTACAGTTATAACCTTTGTAAATCTGTCTTCCCACCTTGCTGAAATATCCAACTGCTACCTGGTGAGAATCCTATCTTGAAATTTCTCTTATTTACAGAAAACTTAAAAGTCTTCTTAAGTCTTTTGTAAACTGAAGTCTTAAATTCTTACGTTCCCACCTGTTTCATCAGGGGTCAAAGTAAAAATTACTCTCCTGCAAGAAAGCGTTTACTATGATATATCTCAACCTTCTCTTCTGTCCTTAGTGAACATTATTTTGATCCAAAACATAGGTATTATGGTAAACACACAGCTCGCAGCTGTGTGTGTAAGCAACCTGTTTACTTACCAGTCACCTAGTCTTTTTCCATATTTTAGCCTCACATTTCATGTCATCATACCAACCCCACACTTAGCTTTTAGTCTACAAAAAAAATCTTAATGCACTTTGAAATCTTAACACAAACGAAATAAGATTAATTTGACAACTAATTAGCACAACAGATTCTTAATTAGGAGGCCTGTATATTGCTGTAATTGAAGTAAATGAGTTATACAGCAGGTGAAAATGCACCTAATTCACAGTGTATTCCTACCATATGGTTTCTCTCTAGAGTCATCCCATACTTTTTCATGACATTTAGATATGCTGGTACATTTAATTTCATTTATTTCTACTTCTAGAAGACAATTGATACATTAGTACGAAGACTTTGGAGACAGAGAAAGCTACAATTTCAAAGTTTCTACAGCATTAGAGTTGTTATTACCAAATGAGTTCATAGATTTCTTCATTCATGTCTTTCAACTAAAGTAAAATGCACCAATATCTCTCGTTTTCCTCAAGCTGTGCGTGAGGTGAAGAAGTTGCCCCTGAACCCCAATGTTCACAGGAAACCCTCTCTGAGGTCATAAAAATGTATGCCTGTTTAGTCCTGCAGCAGCTTCTGCTACATAATCATGTAACAGGTTTCCAAAAATAGCAGCTAGCAGTTAACTGGAAGAAAATCAAATTCAGATCTGACTAAAAGAGACAACTAACCAAAGTATTAACTAATGAATGACAAGACTCAAATTGAGGCAGCGGTTCCCCAACTTTTGCTATTAAATTCCAAAATCCAGTTTATTGAGGTACTATCAGCTATCACCTTTTGGTCCCCTTTTAGAGTATCTCAGCATATTCACAGCAGATTTTTTCCCTTTTAGCTTGTTTTTTTTAAACATTTCTCTCTTCAGTCTTACGATCACTCGCTGTTTCCTGTCTCACCAGAATACCATACAATGGTCACAGCACTGTTCTGTTGGTGGTTCCACGTGCCAGAAAACATTCTGGCACAGAATGATGCTCTGCCAATGCCTGCCTAGGTAACACCATACCTTAATGCCTTAAAACTATTAATTGCATAAAGAAAGGGAGGTAGAAGGCTCTGAAGAAACCTTCTTTCACACTTGGATAACAAAAGCATAGTTGAATCCAGAGTTCAGCAGCCATTGAGAAGCTACTGTTCTTCTCTGCTCCTTTTACGCCCATCTCATCCTACATTTCCCCCCAGTTTTCTGGTTTATCCATCCCATTTCCAAGGCATTCAGTCTTTGGGTTTGGAAAACCCTGAGAACTGCAGAAGCTTCATATTTGCTGTAAGAACACTAGCACAGTCATACTACTGGCATTTTAAAAAGCCAGGTTAAGACAACTAACCTTCGTTCATCCCTTCTTATATGAATGTTCTGAATGTTAAGATACCTGAAAACTGCACTGATACAGTAGCACTTATTTTAACTTGTATTATGAATAAACTGCACATGCTGTTTTACAGACAATATATATTTGTAAACTTGCTCATGCAAAATTAGTGTGCACAACAGGGAAATTTGTTTTCTAATCCCCACACCTTTAAAAATGACATTTATGTCTGCTTCTTTTTGAACTGCGCCCAAATCCTCTCTTTAATATAATAAATCTTACACAGAATCTGCCAAGCAAACCAATTTATGAAGCTGAAACAAAAAAGAATAAAAAGTTATACAAAAACATGGTGCACCTGGATGCTTGATTCCCACCTCCCCTTCCCCCATACTTTTTTGTTGTTGTTGTTGTTTACAAGTAAAAAGAGTGAATAAAAGAAAAAAAATCACGGTCACAAAATTTTAACATTTTAATCCTAAACGTTACAGGGCAAATGGATGTTGGAACCTATTTCCATACACCATGCGGCAACTTTTTAATTCCCAAATGTGGCCAAATCCACTAAAACAAGAGTGGTTAACAAACTGTGGATTATGGAAATACATTTCTGGAATAGATGCTAGAAAAGCAACAATGGGAAAAGCCAACTGTCTCCATAAAGGTAAATAAAGTGGAACAACGTGTAGATTAGATACTTTTTCTGTTTCTTACTCATAACCTGTCAATTCAGTGCATCTTATGGTTCGACGTAATGGTCCCTGTTTTGGGCAAACATCTAGCTAGTGTCCATTGATTCCAAGTTAGTGGATGATGAATCTTTTTGGATACTTTCAAAGATGGCTGCCAGCTCAGGATTAGAGCTTATCTGTGACTGAAATTCACTCATTAATGGACTCTTCTCTGCTTCTGGAATGGTTAGAAGCGCTGCTACTGCCCTCATAGCAGATCGTTTCAGTTCATCTTGCTTTTCAAACTCCTGTTTCACTGAATTTGCCTTTACCTAGAGGAAAAAATGAAAATGTTGGAAAATTTAGCTCAATTCTCCCTCTACACCTGCCTTGACCCACATATATCTTACAAAGACCTATTTCCTTTCATACAACTTCCTTGGACAGATTTCAGAATAGCATAAGCTCTTTAAAAAATTTCTACTTTTTAGCACACTTTTTATCAGCAGTTTAAAAATAGACTGAAACTTGAATACTGCACGGTAAGGAGAAAAAAGCTGTGAGTTACCAAGTCAATTATGAAATCAAAAAAATTTTAGCAGCCAACCTCTAGCTAGTATAGTCAGTAAATAACATTGAAATGGTATTATCAGAATACTTCTAGCCTCCAGATAATAGAAATTATAAACCTTATTATACTTTATACTATTAATACACTTAAACCCTATTATACCTTAACTAAAATAATTGATTGGCCTTCTTTTTTTATTTCAGTGATAAACTATCATTAAAAACAGTCAAACTTCTTGACATGAAATATAACAGACTATAGGAATAGGTAAAAAAGGTAAATCAGGCATTAAATCACTGTCAGAGCACACAGCTGAATCAAGATGAGTGGGAGCGGAGAGAGACCAACTGTGCCAAAAACCAAAGATCTCAACATAAATGATGAAGGGGAAAAAACAACAGAACAAAAAGAATAACACCACTTTAAGCAGTCTCCACGCTTCATCACCCAAATGTTTGCCTGCAACAACATAATCATCAGGAAAAACGCTCAGTACTCTACTTTCACTATTTATAATGATATGAGACTTACAAGTTGCCAAACTGGCAGCTAGATTTTTAAGGAACAAAAGAAATGGCAAAGAAACAGAGGATTTTTGAAAATGAGCTAACAATTTCACTCATCAATTTGTGTAAGTTGAGGAAAGGTAAAACAAGTAAAAGGTCCCACATATTTGTATCATTCTGTCCATTGCAATTTATGAACTGTAATTCAGGAAATGCTGCAGCAGTAAACCTAGATTATCAGAATCTACATTTATCAGATTATGTGTAGATTATGTCTGAGTTATCAGAATTATGTGTATTCTTCATACACAAAATTGTTTTTCTGTAAAACAACATAAATTAATTAACAAACAGAAGTTCAAATTTAAATCAATACCTTAGTTGTACATGTAGCACGCAAAGGTTCAACAAGCCTATCCAATCTCTGCAGCACTGCACTTGGACAAAGGGTAGACAGTCTCACCAACATTAAGAAGGTTAGCATCTAGTTTGAGAGAAAACCAATTCAAAAATCAGTCATGCACAGCACACAGAGATATTTGCTAAAATGCTATGCAACTTTAATGATATTTAAAATAATTAAATATTTAAATACACAAAGTAGTATTTTTATCATTTTAGTCTACTCACTATTTAAAATGTTTTGACCAAGTCACTGCTTACACAGAAAAATGACAGCTAACCTTAATGTCATAGTGATCCTTCAAGCCATCTTCAACATGGTTTAGGAATTCAAATATATCTAGCCTATCCAAACAGCTATCCAAAAGAGTATACATGCACTCAAAGGCAGCTTTCCTTATGTCCAACCCATCATCAACTGTATGCTTAAATGGTCCCATTTCCACCTGTCAGCAAATAAAAAACAAAGTTAAAAAGCAATATATTTAGACAGACAGAGTTTACTTACATTAATCTAGCCCCATTTTTCTTAGTTAACATACCTCTCTGATTAGTTCCTTTCTGACTTTCGTTTCATTGTAAAGATGAGGAAGCACAGTATCTAAGAGGTCCCTTATTAACGATGGTTTATTGTGTGCAGCTGAGTTAAATGTCACTAGGGCTACTCTCCTGACATTGAGATCCGGGTCTTCCAATGTTTTCAGAAAATCACCTGAAATTGTGTACAGAAATTAACAAAGTCCTAAGTTACCAGAAGATAAGCCTACTCAGTATATATTAACGTAACCTGTCTCAGCCCATTTTCACATCCGCGTTTCTATAGCACTGCTTTGGTAAAACAAATGCCTGCAAGAACACGTATCTCCCCTCCCACATTTAGCAACTTCCAAGAGTGCTGAAACTTTGAAAAAAGAGAAAAACAACAGAGTGTAAACAAAGCGACTTCTATACCCACCAACAAAAAAAAAAAAGGGGGGGGGGAGTAACAAAATAAAAATTAGAAATTTTTGAACTACTAGGTATCAATAGCTTTTAGTGCATAAGTATTCAATACCCAATAAGCATTTCCAGAAGCCAAAGGGGCAAAGTAGCTTCAGTGGGAAGAGAATAGTAGGAGAGAAAGCCACAAAAGCACGATCAATCAGCTGATTAATGCATTCTAAAAAAAATTTGAGCTTAGTGATGAAAATAACGTAAAAGCTGACACTACCTCACCATAAATTAAAAACTCTCTCTTCACAAAATTGTTTGTAAAGATGAATCTTTTTTTTTCAACATATGGTTGGAGACCTACTAGATTTACTAGTATACACAGCTTTCCAAAGATTTTAGTGTAATCAATCCACTACAAAGCATTCATTGTAGCATATTAAACAAATCTACAACACTGTCATACAAATGAGAAAAGCTTAGAAAGTCACAGAATTGCAAAACTATCATACCTTACCCACATACACAAGCTTCCTATAACTTTCAGACCATGAAGCATTACAGCATCACAAGGAGCTAAATTTACAATTCACCACCTTGTAACACTCACAATTAATACAAATATACATATTTTAAGTGACTGGTTGTCAAGCATTTCCCAGACCACCCTTCTAGGTAAAGACAGAACCTTATTACAGCAAGCTGACATAATTTGGAAAGATGCTGGGAAAAGAAGTCATCTTTTAGGTATCATCTTTCTAAAAGTCTTTGCTTCTTGTATTCTTTGTCCATTGTAGTTTCAATACATGCTACTTTCACCAGACATCTTTTAGTACTCAGAATTCAAATAAGCTAGAATTAATAGAAGTAATTGGCTCTTAAAGAAACACTTTAATACCGTTGCAACAGTTAACATTAGCAGCTATTTCTGGTTCCACCCAAAAATTTATTTATTTTTTCTGAAAACACAACAAATTTTAAATGCAATTCCATCACTTGAGGACTTAGAAGTTGTCAGTAAACGTAAATAGCTTACCTATGCAGTTCTTCAAGAGCGGGTCTATGGGTTGTGGATGATCAGAAATAGTGAACTTAACAGCAGTAACCACTGAACTTCGAGCATATGAAGATCCTAATATGAAACAAAATCATGAGTATGTAATGTTAAAATAGTACAACTACAGAATTTGAATTGTGCTTAAATTCATTCTTTATAAGCTTCTAATATCCTTAAGAAAGGTGAAGAATAAATAAGTTCTACTCATTACTAGCAGTGCAATGTTTCCTCCACAGATGTGTTGGTGTTACATTTTAAACATAGAGACACAGTATTTGTAAATAAATGTTTTCTGCTACAGAAAATTCAAGTAATGGGCCTATTGGAACACACTCTTCTCATTAATCTCACACAAGCCTACAAACAACTATCTTCTTTAAAGCTGAACCACAGGAATAAACACAAGGATACAGTTCTTGATATGAAACTGATTCACAAATTAGTCATCCTTGCCAGTTCTTACAAATTTCAGAATTCTTACATACTCCTGATTTTCAAACAAATGTCAACACGCTGCAACTAATCTATCAAGCAGTGCTGTCCCTTTGTTGCCCAAGCTCTTCCCCTTAAGTTTATAGCTTTGTTAAATGTAACATTATTAAATAAAACATCATACTCTGAAAGCAGAACATAAAAGCAATCCAATGCTATGTTTGACTTACTTTCTCCAGCCAGAACAGAACTATCTAAGCTTCATATTGCCCTTGGCACAAGGTGTGGGGGTAAGAAAACTTTAAGAGTATCATAGAATTTAAGCAAATTATTTGCAAAAAGAGTACAATTTATTAACGGATGGCATAAGGCCATTAGCTACAATATATGCACACTGCTCACCTGATGCCAAGTATCCCTTGAGTCGTGGAAGCAGAGTCTCTGGGTCTATTAAAGTAAGCTTGCCCAAGCATTCAGCAACAACGTTCCTTGTTCCCTCTTCTGCACATTCGCAGTGTTTCAGGAGTAAGGCCCAGATGTTCTCAACATACGGTTTGAGACCAATCACTGATGCAGAGCTAATTATTTCTTTCAAGGAATGAAGAAGAAGGTATTGCCTCTTAGGCTGGCTGGTTATTTCTTGTAAGACAAAAGGCAGATACTCAGGAAGATTGCCAACACTAATACTGCCTAATGCGTAAGATGCTGCTGATTTGACTTCTTCACTAGGAGAAGAGAACGCTTCTAATATTACAGACTTCAGCTCAATTTGTCCACTTAAGTCAATGTGATGCCCAACTTCCCCAAGAGAAAGCAAAGCCAAAAGCCGAATGGAATCCGTGGACCTTGAGTTCTTGACATCTTGAATGAACTGACCTACCACAGCTGGTCCTTCCTTAGGGCAGGCTCGAGTAAGAGCAGCCACACATTTGGCAATGGAATAGTAAGACTGCTTGTGAGTAAGTGCTGTGCTCTGAGAGTATACTGGACCCGTTAACATGCGCAGTAAATCCATATAGCCTAAATTATTTGTACCAGTCACAACCAAAGCTTGGAAAAATTCTAGCATGGCACTAAGTGCTCCACCCTGAAGTAAAGGCGATCTCACCAGCCCAATAAGTTCATTGAGAATGGACCCACTAATCTTTGACAAGGAGGAAGGATATACTTTAGCAAGCGTTGTTAGAAAACTGATGGCCATCTGTGATACGTGCATATCACTTTCACTAATAAGAGGTGGAAGCTCATCCAGGACAGCATCAATCATGGCAGCTGTCAAGCTGTCACTGTAATTCTTAATTAAAATATCTAGAGCAGAAAGAGTGCCCAGTTTCAAAGCTCGTTGGTTCTTTCTCAAGAAAGAAGCAAGAATAGGAACTCCTTCCCCAAGGATTGGTCTCAAATCTATCTTCAAAGGAGAACCAGCAATCAGTGTCATGGCCTTCACTGTAGTTAACCGAGTGATTTCATTCTTCAGTCTCTCTAGGAAGATCTGAAGTGTACTAGGCAGGTCTGTGCCCAAGCTGTCACCCAGGCTACAAATTATTTGACCCATGCAAGATATTGCCCTTTCTTTCACCTCCTGATCAATGTCAGCAGCCTTTAATCTCTTGATTGTACAAGTAAAGAGATCTTTGATGTAAGGAGTAGCATCAAAGGAAGAAGGCTGGTCTAAAGGACGAATGACTTTCACAAGTTGTTGGGTAACCAGAAGTGCCTCTGATGTTATCTTGTAAAATGGGTCTCCAACACAAGCTACAACTGGAGGCACCAGTGCTTGAACATGAGGATGAAAAACTTGGGGAGAATGATTGCAGAGGATCACATACAAACAGGACAAAGCATCTATCTTCAGATTAGAAGAACTCGATTTGTCATTCAGTGAAAAAATAATTCCTGGAAGAAAGAAAAAAATGCATTTTTAGGTTATTATATTTAAATTCTGTTAAAACACTTCAAAATTTCTGAAGGAAGGCAGTTAGACTGTGTTAGGTTGGGTGTAGGAATATATCTCCTGAATGCTTCCAAGCCCCTTTTGCCATTTTATTCATACAATTACTTTTTGACCTTCCTCTACACAGAGGATCTGGGCCATCTGAAGGTTCATGATGTCTTTTCTTAATTATAAAGCAGATCTGTACCCTTAAATTTTCCAAAATTATTTCTCCTTTTTACCTCAGAATTCAGTATCTTAGGCAACAAAATTGAAAATAGACAATAATTTTTGCGATGAGAAGACAGTGTAATCTTGCAACTAGAAGTAAATGAACTTTTCATTAAAATATAAAAGAAAAAAATCTCCATCTTACATTCTACCCTCCTTTACAAGATCAATGGAAATATGTCATTAAAATATTTATATCAATTCATACAGTAGCTGATTATGTTGCCAATTTCAAATGTAAACACTTCAAAGCTTTTGTAAAAAGCACAGTCAACATTTTCATATTTAGAAACTTCATCTAGAAGTACCTAGTAAATCTTTAGGTTAATAGTATTTTTCTCATACCTGGTACAAGTACAGGAACATGTTGTGTTAGGGCTCCAGGTAACACATTCACTAGCTCAGTCAGCATATTAAAGCAACACTGACGGGTCTTCACACTTTTCTCCTTCATTTGTTTGTGCAACGCTTTAACTATGTTGGGAACCTGTAATCATCACAAATCTGTTAAAATTGATCCAAGAGCTGACATTTCTTTCATCTTTGATCACTTGGCGATATAGACGACTACAACACACCTTTCTCTATTTCTGATTTCTCCACAGAACCAGAGTCGTTGTATAAATAGTAGGAAATGAAGATTCAAAAGAATTGCTAACAAAAAAACCTAGTACTATGACTTCAAAAAGTGAGATGAAACAAAAGAAAACCAGATTTGCATTAATAAAACTATGCAGAGCAGTAACTAAGAAACTGGTCAAATAACTCACTTAGAAAAAGGAAAATGCTGCTTGTCAGCACTATCCTTTTCATTCTGCAAGTAAGACATGTTATAGCAAATCAAGAGCTTTTACCTACATTCCAGGACATACTACTTTGCTTTGGTAATGTGGCTAAATTACACAGGACATACAACTTTTACAGGTGACAGTAAACAACTTAAGTCAGATAAGCACATCTGCCCAAGCTAGCAATTTTAATTTCCATGACTGCTGCACTTTTCTGGGCCAGTTCTGTGGCTTGCTGTCTATGTTAGTACTTCAGCAATAACCTGTAATCTGGATACGATGAAAGTACAGCATGGCATATTGCAGGAGCTGTCCATACGAACAGGACACAACATCAATGTGTTTTCACAAAGGTAACAAGAATCTTGATGAATAACCTGACTCTGAAGCATTGTCAAAGGTGTCTCTCCTTGCTCCATTGCATCAGGATCACAAAGCCAACTTTGGACCGGTCGAGTTTGTTTCAAAAGAGAAAGATATGCATGAAAAACATCTGCTTTAACATTCTCTTCACGCTCCTTGAATCTGGCTATTAAAGCAGGAGATACAGTTTTGTAGAATTCTGGAAGCATTTCATGTCGTGTGCTAACAACAGCATCCAGACATTTAGCAGCTGCACGTCTTACTTTCCAGCTCATGTCATCATCATCACTATATTCATCATCGCTCCCTTGAAAAAATAAATTACACATATGTTCAAATATAGACAATCAAAGCAGCAAATTTTTATCCTACAGAAAAATACTGAGTACTTTGCAATTTTCAAACTATTTGATTTTATGCATTAAGTAATGATATTTTACAGTGGAAGTAGTGAGAAGTCCTTCCCATGTCAAATATATATTTTCAATTCATTAACTGACATTTTTCACTTTAGTTCTGTCATACTACAGGCTGTTACCTTTTACCATCTTTCAAGTATTTTAAAATATTTATCTTGTACTTTGTACCAACTCTAGGAATTACTTCTCTCCAGCGGTAACATTCAGTACTTTTACTCTGATAAATGAGTTCATAACATATGTTTAAAAAACAACACAAAAATCAAATTTGGAAGTAACAAGACATTCAAATACTACTACTTAGTAGCAATACCACCCATATCAATTTCCTCAGACTACCGCAAGTTCATAAACTCTCTCCCTCCCCCCCCATCCAAAACGCAAATATACCTTGATCATCATCATCACCACCATCAGCATCCATAGCATTTTCATCTTCATCTTCATCATCATAATTGTAATTCGGATCATACGTAAGATATTTAAGACAAATGTTTATAATAGTAGATACATGAGGATAAACTTCTTTAGGACATCTGCATAGTACAAAAATAAAAGTCAGATTAACTACAAGGATTAAAATATTCCTGCCAAAAAGACTTAACGTCACAGAGTACTCGGAAGACATTATAGCCAAACCAAGCATGATCAAATGTATTTATCTGAATCTGTAATTCAGAAAGGACAGTGCTACTATGCAACCCAATCTACTTCATTGGAAGACTGCAGAAGACCAAGATATGCCTTTGGATATCAAGTTTTTTTTCTTCATCACTACTAGACAACAAGTATTATTAGAATACTTCCCCCATCCTGCATGCATCAGCAGCACTGGCACAGTAGAGACTTTATGAAGTCTATGAACCCTATATCCCACTGCTTAAGAGTTAAGTTGAAGAGTCATAGGAACAGTTTCAGCTCAAATCTTGCAAAAATATTTTACACCAAGGAGACTACCTTTTGACAGCTTACAATCAAACAGCACACTATTAGACCTTCGGAAAATGCAAAACAGGTACCCGAGAATTACTTACCGCCTCACGAAGGATTCAAATGCTTGAATGCAATACTCTCGTAGTTCGTCATCATCTACATTACAAAACTTTACAACCAAAGGAATTATTTTCTCAAGATATTCACCTGTTAAGAGAATATTAGCAAAGTAATTACTCTCATCTAAAGAACCTTTACAGTTACAGATAATGTATATATTTTTCTTACCTATTCTATGACCTGCTTGCCTACTGATAGCAGCAATACACTGTATATAGGTCCTAGTTGTTGACATGGAATCATTTTTAGACAGCTCTGTCAACAGATGTTCAATGAGGTCAACAAAAACCATATTGCCACAACTCATAACCAGGTGACCAAGAGCAATGATGGTTCTTTTCCTCACAGCAAGTCTGGGGCTAGTCAGCTGGGGGAGCAGACAGGTCAGAATTGAAGGATGGAAGTTAACAAGCAGTCCTCCTTGCCTTAAAACAGACAAAACACAAACTCAAACCAATTGAATCTAGATAACTTTGTTCATATATTCTACCAGAATTTCTTTAAAAATTCATAAAACATCACAGATTCCAACTAAATGTTTAAGCTTTTGCAACTTTCAAAAACAAGAAATGAGATTAAAATATACTTTCAAAGCAATAAACATTGAAAATTAGCTTAAAACTACACTTGCCAGAAGGTGAAACAATAATCGGTCTTATAATAATCAACTTATCTCCAATACATTCCACTTTTTTTTTTTAATAAGGTTTCATTTATACTTAGCATCTTGCCCCACTATTTCATTTAAAATAATTTATATTTAATATTTTGAAAATTAAAAAGTTTAAGCTTTAAGGAGTATTTATTGACATCCACCAGAATTTTGGAAGAAGGATGTTTACCTGCTCAGCATATCAGCCATGATATCCAGTGCTTCCAGTTGAACAGACACATCTTCCTGCTTGGCTATAGCACTAGTGAGACGCCCTGTGATCTTTTTGCAAACATTAGCTGCTAATGCAGAACCTGAAAGTACAACAAAACCTCAGCATTTCCATAATAACAAAATACAGTTTTTAACACCAGAGATCATGTCTGTGACTACGAGAAGCAACTTAAATTTAACATGAAGCAGTGTTCCCACCCAACAAAATAAGCTCGAACAGCTGGCTTCTTTGCCAATGTGAAGTAGTATGTTCTGCATTAGAACTGAAAGACTGTCTGTCTACCCAGAAACACACTGAGCAGGATAGCTTTAGTTTTGTAAATTGCAGAAAGGATACTACTGCTTTTGGCAGGGCAAGTAATGGAAAGTGAAAGCCATGATAAGCCTAGAGCAATAAACGAAAGGACTACAGGTAAAAATACAGAAAAGTAAGGGAAAGCACAGAAGTAGATAAAGCCACCCCTAAAAAACAGCTGTACAATGTAACAGCAATATAGAGCTATTTTGCACAAGAAGCTATTTAAGACTACTTATAATACTGCAAAAAAAAACTGGAAAAAGAGCCAAAATACACAATGTATTTTAAAATTCAAGTTAAAAATGTCTTTGCTGCATCTGCATAGTTTCCCCCTAACACACACAACTGTCCAACACTGTTCAGAGTAATTTTGTGAACCAACTCATATCTCCCAATGACTAGCACTCATCTTCATTTGCATGAAGGTTCTTTTTAAAATCATACTTTTGAAACGTAGGTGTCAAATTAGTGCCATTCCAATCTATATTTAAAATAGAAGTTTATGCACTACTACCTGATAAATACATGATTTACTTGGGGACTTTCAATACAGGATGTCAAATCAGAGTGTGTTTGTGGGTTTTGCTTGTTCAATTTAAGCAACTTCAGTCTCTAAAACTGTGTCTCCAAAGCCCTCTTCATCACTTTTCTCATTCACACCCCACTCTACAATAGCTGAAATCCACTTGAGTAAAAAAGTAACACCATTAACTGAAGAGCTGCTCATCATTATTAACTCTTTTGGAGAAAAGACTGCCTTCACTTAAAACTGCAGGTAAGCATTTCAGTAATTGAACAGGCAATTGTTAGAAACATCGGGTACATTCCAAAACACTTACCTAAACTGAGACAAGAAATTAGATCATTAAAGAAAAAATGCAAGAGTTATAATCAACTTAAGAGCATACTGTCACCCAAAAAGCAAGATGAGATTTAGCTATGAATATAGCCTAGAAACATTCCATCTGACAGTTATTAAAACAGGAGCTTTTACGCACAGTTTGTTATACCAATGTTCCTAGATCGCAAGTTAGTTTCCCATGTTCATGCAATTCTTCAGGAAAGAAAAAAGTTATTTAAACAGGCAAAATCCAGAAGTACAGTCACAGAAAAAACTAAAAGAACATCCTGAATACAAAACACCTTACCACTGGAAGCTGGGGGGAGTTCTCCAATCACAGTTTTAAGGCCAATGCTTGAAATGTCACGTAACTGTTCTTTATCTGAAAGCATGTTTGTACAGAGTGTATCTACAATGGTCTCCACTTGATACTCCTTCACTTTGCTCACCAAAGGGCCAAGGCTGTATAAACAGAAGAAAGATATTAAATTTGCAACCATAAATACAACCCCCAAAATCCTTCATCTTTATTTTAGTATTTTGTTTGAAGTCGCAACTTTAAGATTGGTTTTGATAAAAAAAAAAAAAAAAAAAATTATTTTGCTACATCTGAAAACTTTCAGCAGGTTAGGCTGATAATCTCCTTAAACCTATTAACAAAATACTGATTCAGTACACCTGTTTTTTTAATCCAGTGATGGAAACAGTTTCTGCATGACTGCTCTGCTTCACAGTCTAAAAAGGGGAGTCCCTCTTACTTTGTGACACACAATGCCAAGATTTAAAACACAGTTACTCAGACAGAGACATTAGTTGATACACTTGGTCATCAGTATCTGCACAGTTCAGACAAGTAAGCAAACTTCTTGATTACTGCATCTTTATTCTTTCTGACAGACTCATTCTATACCTTAGAGCGCCTTAACAGAATATAATGGTGAAATAAAAAACAATGATACCGCGTGTCTTCATTCAGAGACCACCTATAAACACAACATTTGGAGGAAAGAAACAAAGTGTCACTGAATTGTTAGTTTTCAGTCATTCCCATTATTTTGAGGATCATGACAATTTTGTATCCTCTTGTCAAATGCTCCCCTTTGCTCAAAACACTGAAGCTGCAGAGGGCCTAGTGAAATTTAGTTCATTGCTAAGAAATATAGTATCCTTCACCATCTTCCTAACTCTATCACCAACTTTCAGTGTCTTTCCATTGTTAAGACCGTGTTCCAAAAACGAAGTTATGCAAAAAAAACAGTGCCATATTTTGTCTCTTATTTCCTTCCAACACTAGCAAATGAGTCTTCCACTTCCTTCTTTATGCTCTAGGAAAGACACAAGAGCAGGAATTTGGTTTTATTGAGCTTTGTAGGAAAGTACATGCATCTTTCTCTCCTACAAACCCAACGCTGCTCTGTTACGGAGAGAACATCTAGGAAATCTCACAGAGTACACGTAATAATGCGTAACAAAAAAGTACAGCTTAACTTTCATATTCCACAGTTAGTTTGCAGTGCTGAAACCACTACCACATGTCTCACTGTGGCCTTGGTTGCCTCCATCCATTTTTCTTTACTTTGTACTGGTATTCAAAACATCCCAATGATCTTGCAGTCCTAACATATTAAACACCGTGGTTAATCACTAGACCTTACATGGTTTGATTAAATCTATTAGTTCTTATGCAATAAAGCTAGTTAGGGAAAAAAGACCTTATTTTAGTACAAAGCAGATATCAAAGTAATCAAAACTAGAATACAGTTTTTTCTATACTGCAAAACTGGTACTGTAAGTGCTTGGCCACGATCGCTAAAGCTTTACCAGCAAAACAAGAACCACTGCCCTGTAAAAATAAGTTCATTTAGAATTCTATTCACCTGTGAACAGGGTTAAAAAGAAGAATAAGAACTTCATCTTCTTCTCCCTGCCTCTCCCCACTTCTCACTCCTAACTTGCTTACCTAGCTTCTCCCTAAATTTTTAAAATACCTGCCTTCAGACAAACCACTTCAGAAATGAGAAACTAATTTTGAAAAACACCACCCATTCATTTAATCTAATTCCACTCCCTCAAAACATACCATGTTAACCACAAACATATCAAATTCTGGAAAATGCCCTGTAAGCTGCATGTTCCATCAAAAAACAGCACTTAACCTACACGTACAGTAGCCACTCTGAAAGACAGCTCGTGTAAGGGAAACATGAGGTCACGGCCTGAATCAGTGATTGAGCACCTGGTGAAGGGTGGTGGCTGGCCTAAGGAACACCTGTGCCCCCCCTCCATGTGACCAGGAGGGGTGGACCCAGGGTGGGACTATGCTGGTCTTATTTAAGAGCCAGCCACTGAGGGGAAAGGATCTCCTGTGTGGGACCTGACTGTTCTTTGTCTTGGTGGGAGATTGCTATTGTAAGTAAAAATCTTTTGTTTATGATCATTAAACCTTTAAATACTTTACCTGGGATTGCTTCTGTGATTGCACCACAGCTCCCTAGTTTTATAAGCTTCTGCATGTTGATCTTGGCAGCTACTCTCTCTCTGTGGTGACATCCATAACATTACCACCCAATCAAAGCACACTCACTAATGTGACATCAGCACAAGAGGTGAGATGCAACATGAAGCTCAAATTACTGAGTTTGTGGAGGCTTTGGTTTGGCACTGTCCCTGCCAGAAGCAAGGGCAGGAGAGCCAGGAGCTATATGCAACAGTCACAGAGGAGAATGAGCAAAGAATGGCCTGAGGCAAGAATGGACGCAGCAGTAGCAAGGACCGTCTACAGAAAACGTAGGGCTCATGAACTAAAAGTGAAGTGCACCTGCAGAATTAACAGAAACACAGACATATCTCCAGAAAACTACGTATTTTTTTCTTCCATTAAAATCAAAGGGCTAATGGATAGCATTGTCCTGGTCTTGTGCGCAGGCCTTCCCCTAGTTACATTTTACAGCTGCTTCAGATGTCCCACCAAGGAAGTTTTTAAGAAGAATTTTTCAAAAGCTTCAGCTTTGTTGCTGGGCCCTTTTCTGTGCAAGTCAGGGTGCAACCTGCAGTCCCCAAGGTTAAGCGAGCCTGTGGAGCGCTTCTCTCAGGTCTGTGCTGTGAGGACAGAGCAGGTGAGCAGCTTCAGGAGCAGGGCAGCCTCCTGCTGCAGCTGGCAGAGCCAAGCCTTCCAGCACAGAAACCAGGGGTGTTTCTGCAGCTTACAAGGGAGGAGACAAATGTTTCTTTGAATCTGCCCTTCAACACTGTGCACAACATATAGAGACAACCACCCTAGCTAGCTTCTCCCTAAATTTTTAAAATACCTGCCTTCAGACCAGAGATACCAAGCTGAAATACAAAAATAAGTGTACAAACGCAGAAAAAGAAGCATATGAAAGCCAACTGCAAACTGATTATATTAGGACTGCATTATAATGTGATGCCTCCACAGAAACTTAAGTTTTTTCTACTCCAAACTTCAATATGGCATACATCTGCTTTTCATTAAGGTTTCTTCCTGCAAAGCTAACAGAGACCAACATGATCTCTGCAGGGTTATAGTAAACACCAATTTTGGAGAGCTGAAACCCTACAGAAAGATGAATGAACTTGTTATCAAAATACCAGTTGAGAGTTAGGAAGAAAGTTTGTTTTCAAATCTATGCCACTACTTATTACCAGTTTGTGAGATTTTTGAGGCTGCAATGATTTAAGGCCACACCATTACTGAAATATCTGAAATATGCACAAATACTACAAATCATTTCACCATCTGCTTATAAAATAGATTAACATCATTAACAATAGAACAACTTTCAACTGGAAGTATCTGTCACATATAACTCCTTAGTAACCCTAAAAGGAGTACCCTGTGGAAAGGTGAGCTGCCTTCCCAAGTTCATTAAAGAACAGTAATATTTAGAAAGTTGTACTGTATTAATTCACAATTCAGTTTTCACTGACTAGAAACAAACAGCAATTATCAAGCTTTTAAAACACTTCAGTCATAACTAGATGCACAAGGGTAGATTTTCTGTTTTGCTTTTGTAAAATGCTTTGAAAGGCTTACTTGGAAAAAAAAAAGCTCAAGACACTAGGAAAAAGATGGGATGAGAACTTCAAACTTCATAAAATCAATTGTACAATGTAATAATGGAGTTGCCAGATCATGGTACAGAGCTAAGCCCTGATTGACAAACAGCAGTATACAGTTCTAGGAAAAGGAAGAAATGCAATACATTGTATCCTAATTGCTCCAGATTACTGGAAAGAAGCTACCTGGATGCAAAGTATTTCGTTTCAGTGATTACAGCAGGGAAAAAACACTTTGGTTTTATTTCCAAAGATTCTGAGAGTGATTCTGAATGAAAAGAGCAAGTTTTCCATTAAAGCAAACAAGCACTGGCACTAAGTCAGCTGCACAAAACCAGAAAAGAAATAAAAATCAACAGGCAAGCAGAAATTCTGTCCAAGCTAGCAAGATACTAATCTCTCACTAAAGACTATTATTCCAACAGCAGATAGTCCAAAATCTAAATCTAGTTATGCCACTTAGGCAAAAACTTACTTTAAGCTTAGTAAGTACTTATATCAACTAATTCCCACACAATTGTATTATAAAAAGCCACAAACATTTGAAGACAGAAAAATCACCCTTGAGTCTTCATAATCTGAAGGACAAAATTATATGTATTCAGAGGCGAGCACACAGTGCACAAGTTGACAAGCAAAGCAGTCTTTCTTGTTTTACTGGAAATGACTCTGGAGTTCAAAATCCAGCTCTCCAAGAACACAGCTGGATCCTGGGTTCGCTACTAGCTAAGCAAACTGTCAGGAAGGCAGCTGCAGGGGAACTTGCAGGTCACCAGTCAGAAGGAAAGGCTTGAGGCAACAGCATTCAGCGTACAGGCACTAAAGAAAGTTTGTTGAGGAGCTCAGGACTGTGTTTGCCAAGAATGAGAGTAAGACAACCCCAAACTTTTATTACTTTGCTGATACTGCTGGGAAAAAAGATGTAAAAAAAAAAAAAGGACTTGTTTCTGCATTCTCTTAGAAGAGGAGATCTGAGGATGTATAGCTTAATTCTGAAGTGCTGTCAACAAGGACCTGCTCCCTGCTATTAGTTTTACTTGTTGACCCACACATGCTTGGATTTTCTCACCATTTTGGAAGGCAGCTTGGCATCTTGAACCACACTGAATTAACTTGTGAATGCATAGTCAAACACAACAATGAATTTGTTCATTTTGAAGTTGCATATATCCTACTCATGGATGGGGTCTATTGTCCTTTTGCCTGCATATAGGGAAAAAAGTCTAGTCAAACAGTTCAGAAGTACCTGCAGGGTAAATACAAACTCATGTGCTTCAAGTTCCTCTCCAGTCCCGAAAAAAGACAGCGTTCCAACAGCTCAAACAGAACTGCTACATGCAGCTGTTGGAGGGAGCTAGACTGGAGCTCAAACTCAGAAGACTGCAAACCAGTGATTCCAGCTGGCTGAGATCTACAGCTTTCACACTGGGACAACGAGCAGACATGGCTCTATATGTGAGGACAAAAACACACATCTTCTGTGCCAAAACCTGCTGTATGTGCTCTAGTGCTGCCTGCCTTCTTCCCCACCTCCAAGAAGTCACAGTAGCAAGAGTTGACAGTCATTAAAAATGTTCAATAGAAGCCAAAGGCAGCAAGCAAGAGCAGACAGGAAAAGGACACAAAGTTATCTATTACAGAAAGAAACCTTTGCATTCAAGCAATAAGTGTAACTTTCTATATAATAGTAACCACAGTGTCAACATTTTGTTACCAGTGGTCTGTCCTAGGCAAACCTATGCACAAACCTTCCAGTGGCTGTGCTCACCCCCATGAACTCCAAAGTGGGCTTGTGCTTGGGGCACAGCACCCACACTAAAAACCCTGGAACATGTTATTTCCAGTTCCCACAATAATCGCACCTGCTCCTCTGCATGACTTCACCAACTGTAACCTGCTCAGTTTCTTTCTCTCCACCAACACCCTACTGCTCAAAATGAGGACAACTTGGAAATTAAAAAAAGCAGAGAAGGCAAAACTTATTTCTTTAAAGCATGCCCTCAAACATCACACTCAAGTTTTGTTACAGCACAGATCTTTAAACAAATCTGACATTGAGGTCAACTCCCCAAATTAGGCCACAGACAATGATCAATTCAATGCCATAAATTCAGGAAGATTGCAACTTACTCTTCATTTTGCAGAGCATTTTATGGAGATGAACAGATATCTTAAGAATAACCACATAAAAAACCTACCTTGGTATATTTCCAGAAGATACTGCATACAGTTACTCTTGAGAGAAGCATTAATTGAGATACTGATCTATGATGAAGAAGCCCTTTATGTGCACTGAAACAAAGACACCATGGAATGGCTTCTCACATCCTTTAGCAGGTACGCCTAGTCCTGCAGAACTGAACAGCTCTAACAGAGCACCCTTTGTTGGAAAAAGTTAAATTCAGGCTCTAACTTGGCACTGTCCTTTAATTTAGGGCAAGGGGACTGTCCTGGCATCTTTACATTCTAGCTAACCTTCTCCACAGCTACTAAACTCCAGAAAGCTGACACCTACAATCCTAATCTGAGCATGTTACTGTTTCAATCATGTTAACTGAACAATACAATTTTATTAAAATATCTTTGGACACTGATGTCAGTAATGACCGTTTTCCCCAGCAGGTTCCTGGTAAGCTTGCACATGAATATGAGTTTTACCAAGAATTCTCTCTCACATAAACACACCAAGCCATCCCTGATCGCATCCCTAAAAGCTGAAACATTTTCTCCAACTGCTCAAAAAGATCACAGGTTTCTTCACCAACCTGATTTCACTCTTTAGCCAAGCTTTCCCCTCGGTGTTTTACTGGCACATCACTAGTTTCTCTTCAAATACATACCACTGTCAGTCAACAGCTACAGCATCAATGCCCTAATCTACCCATGCTGCATAGCAAATTGTTTTGCAGGCAACCCAAGCAAAAATCACCTAATACAGAAACAATCACAATTCCAAGGTACGAGCACTGCCCACAGTAGTCTGGTAAGAGGAAATTCCCTGTGCACTTCAGTCAGAACACTACAGTCCAGAAAAGTGTTATTGCAGAATCTGTAGAAATCATTTCACATCCATAATGCTTCATGCTCCAGCAGAAGTAATGTAAATAGAAGCACTGGGAAGCAGAAACAAGCAGATGAACAATTATGGAAATATATTCATTTGAAATTGAACAACAGCAATCTTTCAAAAATACAGCTAGCTTTCAAAGTAGCAATCCTGGAAGTCAGCAAACTGGCTCTCTATTGAAAGTAATCTGGTTACTGATATTCCAGGTAGCAATGTCATCTCGCCTAGAAAAATTTTATCTTCTGCTTTTGTGGTTTGCAATGACTTTTGCAGCTCTCTTGAAATACACCTTCTACATCTGTCTTTGTTTCAGCTGGGAGAGCTAATTTTCTTCCCAGTAGCTGGCATGGTGCTGTGTTTTGGATTTAGGACAATAATGTTGATAACAAACTGATATTTTAGTTGTTACTGAGCAGTGTTTGCACAGAGTCAAGGACTTCTCAGCTTCTCCTGGGGCACTGCCAGCAAGGAGGCTGGGGGTGCATAAGGAGCAGGGAGGGGAAACAACCAGGACAGCCAAAGGGCTGTCCCCTGCCACACGGCATCACATCAAACAATAAAACTGGGGAGAGTTGGCTGGGGTGGGAGGTGGCCACCACTCAGAGACTATCAGATCATCAGTCAACAGGTGGTGAGCAATTGCTTTTTGTAACACTTGTTTTGTATATTCTTTCATTTTTATTATTGTTATTGCTATTTTCTCCTCCTTTTCTATCCTATTAAACTGTCTTCGTCCCAACCCACAAGTTTTACCTTTTTCCAAGTCTCTCCCCCATCCCACTGTGGGGGGAGCGAGTGAACAGCTGTGTGGTGCTGAGCTGCTGCCGGGTTAAACCACAACATTCTAAACACCTGCAGCTGGCACCATCCTTTATACATCAGTGACTTTGACAGATCATCTCCACCAAAAAAAACAGTTGCTCCGTAAGTGAAAACATCTAAAATGATGGTAAGGATTTTTATTTTTATATTTTAAAACTTGAACTATTGAACAACTAGTAAATTCTTTTAAGTACGTTTATTTTGTAAATGGAAGCTAAGAGAAACTAAAATAATCAGAGCAAAAGCTGTTCTTATATCCATAAGATCATCAGCTAAGTACAGGAAAGTATAGAATATATTGTGACCATGAGATGATAGAGTTCAGGATCCTGTGTGGAGGAAGTAGGGTAGTAAATAGGACTGCAGCCCTAGAGGAGAGCTAACTTTGGCCTCTCCTGGGACATACTCGGAAGAATCCCATGGATTGGGGCTCTAGAAGGTAAAGGAGTTCTGGAGAGCTGGTTAGTGTTCAAGCATTGCTTCCTCCAAACTCACGATCGGTATATCCCTATGAGTAAGAAAAAAGGTAATCTTGTAGTCAGCACAGATTCACCAAGAGGAAATTAAGCTGAACCAATGTGATAGCCTTCTGTGTCAGAACGACAAGCTAGGTAGATTAGCGGAGAGCAGTGGACGTTGTCTATCAACTTCAGCAAGGCTTTTGACACTGTCACCCATAACATCCTCGCAGGAAGCGTGGGCTAGATGAGCGGACAGCACTGTAAACTGAGAAGTGGCTGAATGGCGGCATTGAGGTAGTTGTGACCAGTGAGTGTCTAGCTGGAGGCCTGTAGCTAGCGGTGTCCTCCAGGGGGTGGTACTGGGTCTGGTCTTGTTCAACTCATTCAGCAACGACCCAGACGAAGAGGCAGAGCACTCCCTCAGCAAGTTTGCTGATGGTACAGTACTGAGAGAAGTGGCTGATACCCTAGAAGGGTGTGCTGCCATTCAGACAGACCTCAACAGTCTAGAGAGCTGGGTGTGGAGGAACCTCATGAAATTCAAAGGCACATGCAGGGTCCACCACTCAGGGAGGAACAAGTTCATGCACCATGACAGGATGGAGGCTGACATGCTGGCATGCAGCTCTAAAGAGAAGGACTCAGGAGTCCAGGTGGACAACAGGTTGGCCATGAGTCAGCAATGTGCCCTTGTGGCCTAGAAGGCCAATGGTATCCTGGGCTGCACTAGGAAGAGCATTCCCAGCAGGCTGAGAAAGGTTATCCTCTCCACTCTACTCTGTCGCAGCAAGGCTGCATCTGGAATACTGTGTCCAGTTGTGGGTTCCTCAGCATGAGAGACATGAAGCTCCTGGAGTGAGACAGCAGAGGGCCACAAAGGTGATTAGGGGACCGGAACAGATCTCTTATAAAGAAAGGCCAAGAGAGCTAGGGCTGTTTAGCCTAGAGAAGACAGAGATCTCATCAATGCATGTAAGTACGTTAAGGGAGTGGTGCCCACTGCCAGGTCAAGAGGCAATGGGCATAAACATAGGAGGTTCCCTCTGTACACCAGGAAGCACTGTTGTGCTGTGCAGTAACAGAGCACTGGCATGGGCTGCCAAGAGAGACTGTGGAGTCTCCCCTGCAAAGATCTTCAGAAACTGCCTGGGCAGTCTGCTCCAGGGGACCCTGCTCGAGCAGGGGTTGGACCAGATGACTTCCAGAGGGCCCTGCCAACCTCAACCATTCTGTGTGGTTCTGTGAGTGAGAAACACTTGAAGATGACAAACCACTTAAATGACAGAAGTCACTCACCCAAACATCTGAAATTATTTGCTAGAAAGTGTTAAATTAGACTTTTGAGTTAGCACCTTCACTCCCATTTATGCAACTTGTTAGTTCAATAAAGTTGACATACCAGTTAGGAAACACATTTAAAAAAAAAAAAAAATTCTGCCTTAAGCTTTTTCAGCCTTTCAAATCAGGAGATATTAATTACAGACCTTATTATTAGTCCCAGATTGCTAACTGCACTTATCAGAAAAGCTGTAACTTTCTTTTATAAAATCAGTTCTTAATACAAAGCTTACGTACTTATTTATGTATTCGACACATTTAGAGGCAGTTTCAGTTTGTTGGGGTTTGCTTGTTTAAGTGCTCTTTGATCTTTTCCTTTTCTCTAGATAATTCCATTCGCTGATTATTTGTGTCCAGCTTCTCTTAAAGTCAAAAGCTTGTTCAGCTGTCTACCGAAACAACAGCAACTGTGACAGGGTCTCCTTTAATTTCAAAGGTATGCAACTTAAAGGTGTTCATACTGTATCCTCCTTATTAGGAAGAGGGACATCATCTCATAACCAAATACAGTCTGCAATCCGCATATCTTAGTTGTTATCAAATAAACATTTACTTACAGGGAAGAGACATTTTTTTCCATTTGTGAATTTTATATTTGATTAAAATCACCAATACAGTATTATGTATAACAGTGGATTACCACAGCATCCAAAATACTTAAAAGCTGCTGAACCAGATCAGCCACACAACATATGTGCATCATCCTGTTCACATTAATGACTCACACTCATAACGTCAAGCAGGGTTCCCTGTATTGAACAACTGCCCAGAGAAGTCACACTGATAAATACAGACAAACTACAGAATGACAAGAGGAAGAATCACTGAAAATAGTTACTTCAATCCCATGTTTTTATTTATATTTTGAGACACAAACTATAGGAATGATTATTTATTGTAAGTTTCAGGAACCACTTTAGTGTGAAACAATGCAAATTTGTCAGTATAGGTTTCAATGGCAGAGTACCACATCATAAACAACTGCTCAGAATGAGAAGCAGTTCATCCTTTAACTGCTGCACTGAACATACAAAGCAAATAATGGCAATTTGGGCCACCAGAATGTTACCAGTTGTGAAGCGCAAACAGCCCATCCTACGCTTAGGCACACCATCCTGCTTGTCGAATTCAGATGCACATAATCTTGGACGGAGCTACAGGCAGTCTAAGTACTGCCACCATAAGGTACACAGGATACCACTCTGGACTACACAAATAGCCTTTAAACATGAACGCTATAAGAATGGCCAACAGTATTTTCTACTGTGGCTGACTGTGAAACAGCCTACCATTACCAGGTGCAGCTAAAAACTCCTTCAGAAAAAAAGAGACAAAAATTTTAAATGTTCTTAAGACAGACAAGGTGAAGAAATGACCTAGTTCACATCTACTGTCTGAAACAACGGAAGTTTGATGAGTACAATTCTTTCTCTTCTATTGGGTCAAAACCGGTTGACTTCTACTGTAAGAGCACAACAGCAGTTCAGTAACTTTCATTTTTTATTCTGAGATGAAAAGCACAATCATCTCGCAAGGCAGCTACCCAAGCATCTATAAACTCTCAAGCTGTGAACCAAAAACAAACATGTTTTATCCTATCCAAAAGCAGTATGATACAACTGGAAGGTTCAAGAACGAAAACAGCGGTGTGCTTTGAAGAGATAATGAGAAACAAGTTAATCAGCATTTTAACAGACAGTGCATTTCCTATCTAAATGTGAAAGAGATCAGTGGATAAGGCAAAACTTACTTGTTACTACGCTTGCCTAAGAACAAATGTTGCTATAAGGATGTTCTGAGTTATTTTAAATCTGCTGTTCAGTGACCTCAGTAACCAAACCTTGAAAGAACAATCCTCCTTCAAGCGATTCTTTCCTGTTGAAGGAGTAATCGATACCATTACCATTCAGTATTTCCAAAGACCTAGCTGAGAAAGGAAGCTCCCCTAACAAACTGCAAATCTTTGTTCCCCAAGAAAAGAGCCGTGTCAAATACAGATTCAAAGGTACATAGGTTTCTATGTATCTTTAAGACACTCCTCTGAGAGGGAATCTATACTTGAATGGGTCATCAAGCATCAGCCTGATTAAAGTTCCTGCTGACAGTCTCTAAAGAGCACCAGAGCATTTAATTTAATAAGGTAATCTAAACAGTTTATGCTTTCCTCAGCAGAAAGGACAGCAAAGACACAATAGAAATACACACGTAAAGAACAGCTACACAAAATAATAAAAAGTTGGGGAAAGTAGTCTGGTCAAATTTAACTTTTCAACAAATCGGGCTCCCATCCAGTATTACAGTAGGCAGAAGACACTAGATCACATTGAACTGTCGTAGAAAAAACTACAATTCAACTGTGCTTCAACCTCTTCCATCCTTTACCCCCACTACTGTTTCTACCAATGCTCATCTGATTGTAGGAGGAAAGAGCTAAGCCAGAAGAAATCTAACTCCCCGAATCAGTCTCCAACAAAATCAGATATGCAACAGTGCAAGAAAAGGAACAAGGAGGGTGAGAACATCACAGCAGCAGCAAAATTAGCTTAAATAGGCTTAGAACTGTCACAGAACAACACCGTGAGTTTGTTACCTCAAGAAGGTCATTTTAGGGTGTCCTCCCCTTGTCCCCCAACCATATCTGCAAGCAACCAGGATGCCAAACAAAAAAAAAACTTGGTACATTCAAGAACTTATACATTCTAGATGAAGGCTCACAATTATCCTGAAAACTTTTCCATCACATTTCTCGTCTCTTCACAAGAAATTTAATGCTGTCCTTTAACACTATTTGGACTTTTTCTAACAGTATTCAAAAGTTTAAATCGATTCTGTCATTTTAATTAAATCCAAGTATTTTCTCAGAGTGTCAAAGTCAAACTTTAAAAATGGAAGAATGGTTAATAAGAAAAGTACAGGGCATCTCCACATGCACAGGCAGCCACCTATTTTCTCATTTTTTTTCCTTTGCAGTCTTTCTTTGATGTTTTAACAAGCGCTGTTTTGGACTTTATTTCCAAAGTTCTCCCCTTGTCATTAAAGATCGCCACACATACACTACGGCCATTAATCGGAACTTCAGAGTAACTTCTGGCTGTACATTATAGATGAGTACTGCATGTATGCTGCAACAAGTTTTTCCACAAAATGATACTTCAGAAAAAGACAATTCTAAGCCTTAGCCAAGTTTCGTAATGATCTGCTTAGTACTTTTCATGCATGTGTCTCTTCTCACTGAGTACTGTTTCAAAGCCGGAGAACATAAGCTGTGCGACAAGCTATTTTGACATGTCATGCACAAGAAACAGTCTTAGGAGTACTAGGAGCTTCTCAACAGAGACACCAAGCCCTTAAAGGGCACAAAAAGAGCCAGAAGGATCAAGTATAAAAAGTCAGAATAAATGTAGCAACTCTTCAAAGAGGTGGGATAGCCAAAGCCACACACAGGTTAACTTAAATAAATGGAGGAAGAAAGGGTACCAAAGCAACAGAAGCCCTTGAAAAGCAAGTAACTGTACCATGACCCCATAAAACATACACTGCTCCCATAAAGCATATAAAACCATTACCATAATATTTTGAACGTTAGTGGAAAGGCAAGTATTCATTCAGTATTTCATAACCAAGACTGTACATTTATGCTTTTGTTTTTATTTCTGCTTGAAAACTACACTAATATCACAATTTCATCGTCCACTTTCTCACAGTCAAATATCAATTCAACAACTCTCCACGAGTATAATCTTCTAAAGCCTATCTCATATTCAAGACTCACCACCAGAGAACAAGCATGTTGTTCACAGACCTTCAGCAATGGCTGCACAACGTTTGTCACCTTAAGTCCCAAATGTGGAATTGCAACATCAGCAAAAGAAGCTAAAAGCTTGAGCTAAGGCAGATAACCTATAAGGGTTCCTTAGTGGACAACAATTTCACATTTCCTTTGCATAGCAGTGGTCCTCCAAGTTTTTCAGAAAAGCTTTGTTTTTCAGTCAGCCAATTCTTTACACTGTACAAAAAGAATACATACCATTTGACAGCTAAGTTTTGCACTTCACCATTTTTATCTTCCAGCAATTTCAAAATCATCTTCACCACTTTTCTTTCACTGTCATCATCCAGCTTGATAGAATCTTTCTGCAGTTCTGTCATCAGGTCATTAGTAGCCATAAACCTGACAAAAGACAGCCAGATTAATTACTGCTAAAAGGATATGGGTTACTCACAGTGCTCTACAACTCAAGATTCCCAGTTTCCACCATTTGTTATCAGATAAATCACACTTAATGTTGGATTAGTGTTACCTGCTTTGTGCTGCAAGCAGCATTTCTTCCAATTATACAATAAATAGGGAGAAAATGTCATTTTTTATATACAACTTTTAGTTAGGTCATCATCTTTCCTAGGTGAGGACAGCTTCACATTTTACTTCCACTGTTTACACTGCGCTCCAAACAATCTCCACCAAGAAAGCTGACGCTTGCCCTGATCTGAAGTAGTTCCTTTGTTAGCTACACCAAGCTGGTAAGAAAGTCTCATCTCTGCTCTGAGGTTATTTAAAAACAACTTCTAAGCAAGAAGAATGATTCATTTTTTCAAACATTCTCCCACAAAAATAAGCCAGGCATTAATGGAGAAATAAAAGTGAAACTATGATTTATGCATTTTTCATTTTCTTCATCTGTCCAGACTGCTTTGTTTATAATCCACACAATGGCCAATGATGTTTTATGCAGTCCTCAACCCAGGGTGCAACATTACAGTCTAAGATTAATACTTGGGAGATCAATCCAACAGAATGAGCTTTCATACCAACTAATTTAGCATTCAGTTCCACTGTCACACTGACCAATTGAAGAACATACTGAGAAACAAAACAAAAGGCATAAAAGCAGTATTTCTGGAAAGTCTTTTCCTTCTGAAGTCTGTTTTCCAATCTGTTCTTCGTTTGAATGTGCCCTTTCTTCTCAAGCAAAGTAACAGCAATGTCTTCTTACTCAATTACAGACCCCAGGGGCTTCACCACCACAAACCCAAGCCCCCGCCAAGCCCCCAGACAAAAACAGTCCCTAACTACACAGTTAGGGTTGACACTGTTGACATTTGGACATGAGACACCTCAGCCTCAAGCAGACATCGCGGAAGCTTAGGTCATACTTGGAAGGTTATCTCTACAGCCTGACCTGCTAGATACATTTTTTTATTGAAAATGAAAGCCAAGACTGCGTAATCTTAACGTGCATCGCAAACACCCGATGCCTCCCTTCACACAACAGACCCCAACTTATCGCGTCTTTTAACACAGCCGTTCCAGCCTAATAGCCTCAAGGTGCTCCTCACTAAGATAAGGGAAGGCCTCGCTCATTCTTTGTTCACTCCAAGAATTCCACTGAAGTAAGCCTACGGTCTGGTTGTGTGCACCAACAGAGGATGGATGTGAATGGCACCAGCCTTTAAGCAGACAAAGGAAACAAGCTGCTTGAGAAGTAAAGGTAACGGACAGACAGGATTGGAATAAGGATATCCACAAAGTCAAGCAGCACTAGAACTTTTAGAAGCCATTTTCATCTTACTTTGCCTTCTTTTCCTAAACCTTCACCACCTCCCCTCATTTCCTCAGTCAATAGCTCCTGTTTCCCAGCCTTATCAGCACTCATCACCAACTTGCAACAACTTCCCAGACTAAGCAGAGCCCCCACATCCTCAGTTCTTCATCAGCACTTTTGCGCTCAACTACAGTACGGGTCCTCCCAGCAGACTCCTATATTAGAGTAACAAAAATACCCAAACCCCACAGCGCTCTGGGGTGGACTGGCAACTTTAAAGTAGCTAGTATTTAGAAACATGGGTTTGACTAGTTTAGATGTGGTCTTTGGCCACACCTGCTTCCTCCATGAAGGCACCAAACTCCTCAGGGTGCACAGCAGCAGCACCTCAGCAGCTCCACACCCTGTGCACATGGGGCGGTCACTCTCCTCCTCCCAGGAGCACACCGCTCCTCCCACAGCCCCAGAGCAAACTGCCACCTCACATTACTGCCCATTTACAACTTCAGTTTTTGGACAACAAACCACACAAACAACTGCATCAGAAAAGCTAGTTCACCCAAAAACTGGGGGATTAAAATTTACACCCAAACAGCTGTTGAACCGCAGCTTGCGGTCAGCTCACTGACAGCAACAACTCTCCCACCCCTCCTCAAATACACATGGCCTAAGAATAAATGCACTTCTCAATACTGCTACTCTGAACTATTTTATCCTTCATGCAAACCCATGGTACACACAAAGCTTTCATAAAACGTGGCACCGCATAACAGCCTGTTTGTAAAGGTCCAGCATCATTTTTATGGTTTGTAATTCTGATTTTAATCTACATTAATCCTTTTTTTTTTCCCAATATTTCAGAATTCCAAAGTTGTACAAAGCTCCTGGAATGGGTGATTGGTGAAGTGTGATCTCCAGTAGTTAAAACTTTTGTAGGTGCTACGTACAGCTTGGAAAGAAGCGCTTGCTGCAGCTGCATGGAACAGGTGCGACCTCTCTCTTTTATGCAAAACATTTTGAACTCATTGAAAGTCAGAAGGAAACCCATCACAGCATTTCCCAAGATTTCCTTCCCAGGAGCACTGCATGCAAAGCTCGCTTAGTCACAGGAACAAACCAGCAGGATTAAAAAAAAAAAAAATCAGTAATATTTAGGAGGAAAAAAAATTGATCTATTTTTAGTGTAATTTAATGACTCAGGCAAATCCTGGATTGTATGTTTCCAAACTAATCGATTTTATTTATTTATTTAAAAAAATTCTGAAGTTTGTAGCCCACAGTCTCCAGGTATCACACCATAAAACCCAAAAGAGATGGACACGAAAAATATACACCAAATGTGTCCTGCACTCCACCAGTTTTGTCAGAAGCAAAAGAGATCATTAAATATTCACCTCTATGGCTACTGAATCACCATCTGCTTTCTTTCTGATTCCAGTGTATTGACCAGAGACTGGTCCAGATGCCAGCATGCTCCTGAGCCCCAAGCTAAGTGCTGCAAAGCTGCAGCGGCGGAACAAAACGCAGCAGCACTGTATTCCTTTTTCCTGACCACCCTGATGCACCCCCTTTAACCAACAAAAGCTTCACACGTGACTTCCAGGGTACACACAGTGCAGATGAAGACCCTTCATTATCTTAAACCTAACGCTTCGTTAGAGCTGTGCAGATGGAGGGGCTCTGGTCGTGTTTTTTTTTTTTTTTTTAAGTTGATTACCGCGGTGCCTCATTTCCTGACCCACACTTTCCCGCATTTTCTCCCGCGAGCCATCACAGAGTACCCAAGCGATCCGACAAGAAGCCATGCTCCTACGGCAGATCCCGAGCTCAGGAACATCGCGGGGCCGTCCCGCAGCACTCCGCCGCACTCCTGCCCCGGATGCCCCCATCGGAGGGGGCCCGGAGCCACGCGGCAGCTCCCAGGGCCTTGCGGGAGGCGGCGGGGCCGGCAGCGGGGCCGACTCGCCCAGCCCCGCCCGGAGCAGCGCCGGCGGCGGCCCGGGCCCGGCCCACCCCT
>WBMW01004573.1:392080-416070 GCA_013396635.1 Penelope pileata | reverse complement strand
TTGGCTCCGCGCGCAAGCGGGCGGCGTGGTGACGCCGCAGCGTACGTGGCGCGGAGCGTGCGCGCGAAGTTCGCGCCGCCCGTTGGAGGGCTAAGGGAGGAGGGGAAACGGCAGGAGGCTGCCGCGAGGACTGCGCATCCCAGCGTGCACCGCACCCGCACCCCAGCCGGCGCTATGGGCGGTGCATGATGGGATTTGTAGTTTAGCGAGACGGCGGGGCCGTCACGGCTCGTTGCCCGCTGGGACGCGGGGCTTCGGTTGGTTCCCGGCCGCAGAGCCGCGTAGAGGGACGGGGATGGCGATCGGCCCCTGAGGGTGCGGCCGTGAGCAACGCAGCCTGTCCGGCACGGCCGAGTGCTGCCTGTGCCGATGGGGCTCAGGCTGAGACGCCGGGTGTGGTGGTCTCTGCGTCGGGAGCGGGTCCGGTGACACTGCTGCTGTTCTGGGCCCTCGTGATGTGCGATGGCTCCCGCCAGACCTGAGCTGTCTGCAAACGTCTGGCAGAAACCAAAAGCAATGCTGTGAAAATGCAGTTTTCACGGTGAATAAAGGCACGATTCTGTCTGTGCCGGTTGTATAAAGCAGCTTCAGAATATGGTGCAAGTGCTTCCAGAGGTCCTGGGAGCTGCATGGCAAACAGATTTGTTCCATACACTGGCGCAGCTTGAAAACCTTCTCAACAAACAGCAAGAAGGAGAGCAGCAGCACTAGGTGACGGCTGCCAGGTGACAGCCACCAGGCCAAGCACATCTGCCTGGCCCAGGATCTGCTTTGGTTTGGGTGCTGTGTGTGACCCTCCAGGCACACGGGGAAGCTGAAGTGTGTGTGTCAGCAGCCACAGAGAATCACAGAATTGTTAAAGCTGGAAAAGACCTCTGAAACCATCACATCCAACCACCAGCTCATCACCACCGCGCCCACTGAGCCATGTCCCTCAGTGCCACATCCATGTGTTTCCTGAACACCTCCAGGGACGGTGACTCCACCACCTCCCTGGGCTGCCTGTTCCAGTGCCTGACCACTCCGTTTCTGAGAAGAAATTTTTCCTAATATCCAACCTGAACCTCCCCTGGCGTAACTTGAGGCCATTCCCTCTCATCCTATCACTGTTGCCTGGGAGAAGAAGCCGACCCCCACCTCACCACACCCTCCTTTCAGGGAGCGGTAGAGAGCAATGACGTCTCCCCTGAGCATCCTCCAGTCTAAACAATCCCAGCTCCCTCAGCTGCTCCTCATAAGACTTGTGCTCCAGACCTCTCACCAGTTTTGTTGCCCTTCTCTGGACACGTTCTAGGGCCTTGATGTCTTTCTTGTAGTGAGGGGCCCAAAACTGAACACAGTACTCGAGGTGCGGCCTCACCAGAGCTGAGTACAGGGGGATGATCACCTCCCTGCTCCTGCTGGCCACACTGTTTCTGATACAGGCCAGCATGCGCTTGGCCTTCTTGGCCACCTGGGCACACTGCTGGCATAACAGTACACTTCTGTGTTAGCTGGCTTAGCCTGCCTCATTGCTGTGCATGGCAACCTCATTGCTTTGCTGGGCCTCACCTGGGATCTGACTGTGGGTGGGTGGATGATGGGAAGTGGCGGACGAGAGGGGAAGTGTTTCCATGTGTAGATCAATACAACCTCATAAGGGTTCTTATTAACATGTAAGAACATCAATCTTTCTCACTTACATGTATGTACAGCCAAAAAGAGCTGCTTTTTGGTTATTTATTTAAAAACGAGGAAGATTTGAACTGAAAAGAATGTGTCCTTAAAATAGGCATTTTTTTAGATGCAGCTTGCAGGCAGCCTCTCACAGCAGCTGAAGGAAGGCCTGTGCTCTTTACCAGGTGAACAGAAATCACAAGTGGCTCCACGTGGCCTGTCACCCAGTCGTCATGTACAAACAAGTATTTCGGAGGGTACAGGTGCTGTAGTCTGGCTGCTGGGCTGGAAAGAAAGCTGAATATGAACTGGTGCCATTCCCAGATGCAGCTTGGTGGCAGGTTAGTGCTGTGCAGCAAAATGGGGGACGGGTAGGATGGAGGTGGGCAGTGTGAGGGTGGATCAGTGGCATCACAGCGAGATGGGATCTGAGGATCGGATAAGGGAGGTGGGAGCGGTTGGGGAGGAAGAGGATGTCACATGAGAAGTGAGGAAACTGCAGTGAGAGGAAGCTCTCAGAAGGAGAAGTGGCCCTTTCAAATAGGCCATTCACTAATTTGTCCTGGGAATACTTGGCTTAGAGGTTACCTTTGGGGAAGAAAATCATTAACTTCCTTTTGCTTGAACACTTGTGTTGAATATTCAAAGAAGCCAGCTGAAACAGTACAAAGATAGCCTTGCTCTTGACTTGTTTGTAACTGAAAACAGTTTCTGATGTCTAAATTGTGATGATACTATACCATGCACAGAAGCTGTGCAGTTTCTCTTTGAAGCGCTGAAATGGAAGAAGTTGGAATACAAATGGTTGCCATTTGGCACATTCGTTCGTATTTTGCCGTGTGGACATTAGCACTGTTGTAAATCATTTTGGTGATGGTGGCTTTGCAAGCATGTTACAGTCCCTAGAAATGATTTGTTTCTGAGATGTCAAATTGTCACCAGTTCTCAGACGCTGTGGGACAAGACTGTTCCAGCCTGTTCTTTATTTGCATTCATGACTTTGGTACTGCATAAGGATCGGGTGGTTATGGGATGGTGAAAGATCATCTGTTTAAAAATGTTCTGCCTACATAATTACCATGATGCATTTTATTGGGTAAGCATGTGAAATGAAGCAAATGGTAGAAAATGCTGTGTTGTAGGAGAGGTCCTTTGTGTCAATCACTATTGTGGAATAAAGCATTAGCAGAGTTCACTGGGGCAGATCCACTCAAATAAGGAGTTAACTTTGTAAATTCTTATTGTTTCACATTAGACAGTAAACCAAGCAACTTCCCACTTCGGGAATTCTAGAAATGTTCACTTATAATAAGGTTATTCACACTGATGAAAAGAAAAATCAGTTTTATATAACAATTCTACTCCAGTTTATACTTCCAACTGCTCTATGTTTTGACCATATTGAGGTTATATTCCCCATTTTACATCCCAGATATTCTATTCCTGTCAATTTTCACATTCCCTAAAGTGTTTTAACTTGCTTATTTTTTTTCTCAACTTTTTTTCTGGTTGTTCATATAAGGGTTTGGCGTCTTCATGCACAAATCTCTTCCTTAAGGGTTCTTCAAGGGCAGGAGAAAGATAGAAACGGATCCATAGCATAAAAGTCACGTCTGGCTTCTACTCAAAGAGAATCATAGATGGGAAAATATTTGTATATCCTATGATGATATTAAAATTAGGGACTTTGTCTTTCCTTGGGTGTGCAAGAGGTTTATATAACTGATGGCCTCTGGCACATCCAGGGTGCTTTGCAATCTTGTACATTTTTAAAATGATTTTAAAACCATTTAATGTCATCCTTCCGCTGCTGGTTTCTGTATCTCAGCCAGCTTAGCCTGCCGCTATTTAAACCTGGTCTCAAATTACTACCAGAAATACAGACCATCAAGGAGGAAGTCAAAGTATTTTTTTGTTCGAGTACATTTATTACAATTGGGATTCAGTTATAGTCGATGCAATGTTCCAGAGGAAGTTAGACACAGATAGAGGCTAATTGAGAAGAGATTTTTTCCAGCTGATAGCAAACAACTTCACAGATGGAGCGGTACTCCTGATCTGTTCCCCGTAGACATGCATATTAGATGCTCTTGGTTCATTCACAAAGATAGCTGAAAGCTTAATTAAATGCTGGAACCTGAAAGGATTTATCTTGCTTTATACTTGCAAATATATTCCCTAAATGCTGAAGATGAGAGAAGAGTAGTGTTCGCTTAGAGATGTGTTCGCAGCACAGAATTTGAACCTTCACCAATTTTCTCTTTCACTTCACGAGGGGGTTGTGAGCCCATGATCGAGAGAGGAAATCAGGAATGTGCTGCATGCTCATATATCAGCATGTAAAGAGCTATACAGCACAGCTTCACTAGGCTTAGAGGGAATCCTTTAGGATGACAAATTTAAAGCTGGTTATCAGTTTTTACAGCTGTTTTTGAGGAAATAAAAGGAGAATTGCTGTTCCAAGTCAAAAGCTGCTCACTGCCGTAAGCGGATATTTTGAGCCAGAGAACCTTACAGTCCCGGTTTATCACTTAGATAGGTGACTGACTTTGTACATCTGAACTTTGGATCTTGACAAAGATATTTGGGAAGGAAGACTTCAAAAATTTTGTTGGCTGATTATAGTAACAAACCACAGACGGAGTCAAAAAAGTGATCTAGATTTAAATACGGAAGAAACATAAGAAGGAATGATATGACTATTTAACTTAAAGCAAATAAATTGAAATAACAACATACCTTACATTAGACCGGTCATATGGGTAAATACGGGTAAATGTATGTTTCAAATTCTGTAATGCACTGTATAAAATACTATGTTCCAAGAGATGGGGATGGATTAGTTGTAGAACTAAAAATCTGGCTCTGGAATCTTAATCAGAATGTTGCGCTCCTAAGATATTTCCTCTATTTTCGTGTTTCCTTATTGTAAAAGTTGGATGACATTCCATAGAAAATGATAGCAATTTCTGAAGTAGGACACATTTGGAGCTAAGCAAATCATCAGCTTATTTTCACCTATGGCCATATGGGACTGTTGAAGGGTGAGTGAGTCTTGCTGATCGCTCTGTGGCTCTGCAGTCAATGAACCAGCTTATGGATGGGGATCAGGGAGTCTCGGTTGGTGTGCTATTGCTGCCAGCACACTGTTGGTAGTCACAATTAGCACCTGCTGTTCTTCAATCCTCAGCAACCCTGCAGCAGGATGATCCTCCAGAGACTGGACAAGGTAGACAGCTGCTTAGTTTTCTTCATACTTAAGGTAGCTATGCTAAAAGCCCACCGGTACCCTTTTTGGTTTCTGAAGTATTCTCTCCCGAGGTAGTCTATACCAAGAACGCATGGAGTCATTCTGGCCTCTGGGCCAGTCACAATGGGGTGCTTTTGGTGCTTCTTCCCAGTTAGGCTCACTTTGGCCTCCAGTACAGTCAGCTATTGGGACCCCCCTGTCACTCCAGAAATACAGATGGGTTCTGCCCCTTTGCAACTCAATGGCATTAGGGTACACTGTACGCCAGTGTCCTCTAGAGCCTTGTACTGCTGTGATTCTGTAGTGCCAGGCCATCAAATTCACACCATCCTGTAAATCTGGTTGCCCTTTTCCTGGTCAGAGGCAGGGACCCGCTAGTCTTGATCTAAATGTCATTCTTGCAAATGTGAAGCAGGAGTTCCCTCATTAGGGTCAGAAGTAATATCAGCCCTTCTGCTCCCTCTAGAGGCCTGCTCAACAGAAACCAGAGCAGGAATTTTTCTAGGAGAACCACTTTCGGCTCCTATTTTTCCCTGCAGTTCACCTATCCAAGCTTCTAGGGTCAAGGTGGGTTTGACATCCCGCTTTCTCAGGGCCTTCCCATGGTCACACAAGTGAAACCATAGGGTGCCACATGCTGTACGTCCACGGTGCTCTGTCTGTTGAGCAGGAAAGTGCTGACTTAATAGCTGACATACTGGTCTGTACAGATGAGAAGGGAGATATTTACCTTCTGGTTGCTAAACACTGTACAGCTATTTGCAGCATTTGTGATCTACAATTTTCAAACATTTGCCAAACCCCCACAAGTAAAAAGTAAAATTAATCTTTCAAATAATATCTAACTTGAAATATGAGACAGAAATGTAGATTCCCAGATGTTTATCATTGCATCATCTTCATGCCAAATGAACTCAGTTTAGAGGACAAATGTTCTTTTTCATCATTACTACTTCTTCTGAAAATTAATCCAAGTTGTTTTTCTTTTTGACTGATGGTTTGTATTTTCATTCCTTGTCATAACTCATAATTCCTTCAGAACAAATTATGTCAGCATAGCCTGCTTTCTTCTTATAATGATCTCAGCAATGCTTATCCTGGAGACACTTGTCTCAAGTAAGCTTACAAGTACTTGCTTAATTGAAGCTTCTCATATTGAACAACATTGCTTGTGTTTCAAAAGTGGTGCAAGTACAAATTAGGTGAAGTTTTTTGACTGTTTAGTCTTATTAGAGCCAGAGATAGCTGTGCTATGGATTTTGTTTATTCTGAATCCCACATCAGGAAAGTCTTGACTGAGCAGCTCAATAATTTAGACATGTGTATCTTTTTACATTGGCTAATTATAATATAAGCCAAGGTTTGTTGAAGTGGATATAAGGGCTAATCTGTTCCATTTCACAGAATTTTAAAGCACTGCTGTTATTGTGTTGATTCTTTCCTAAGGGTTATTCAATTCAGGACAGTAGAATGTGCTATATCTCCCTCACATATGAGACTAGCAGTAAAAGCAACCAAGACGAATGAAAGGAAGTACAAATATTCCTCCATGAATCAAGATGGATAAAGAGGTCTAAAACTAAACTCGAATGAATAAATCTATGGAACAGAGTGTAACTTGACTAAGTCTGATTTCATGGAGCTAGATTGACTCACCCACAGGATTGTCTAAGGTGAAGTGACTCAGTGACACTCTCTTCTTGGGGCCGCTGATGCCAATTATGAACCTACATCACTTGAGCAATGAGCATAGTCCACTGCCTGTCAAGATGTGTCTCTGTTGGCTGCCACAAACTGACTCGTGTTTGGGCCTTTTTATGCTCTATGAATGTTTCACTGAAGGGCTGTATTAGTCTTCAGCTTGCGTGCTGGAGCTGGACAGCCTCTTAATATATAATGTATTCTTTTAATTTTGCTGTTTGAGAAATGAACTCAAGTGAATGGTAATGACTTATACACTGTAATCCAAATTCTTACAGCCGTAGACTCTAAAAACTTAAGTCTAGAAATCTCCAGACTTCCGTGCACACTGTGCTGTGTGAAACTTCTCCAGAAGTCCTTACACAGCTGACTGCAGTTCTTAGATCTGACATGTAAAACTTGTACCCTTCAGGTCCTACTGAGCAGTCTTTATCAGAGGCTCTTCTGGGACTGAGAAGTTCAATGTTTGATCAACTCTGAAGTTCTTTGATGCTGTTACAGAACTGAAGAAGTATGTTTAATGCAGAGTAAGTGGTGATTATCCACAAAAACCTTGTCAGAGAAGTACTAAGCTCAAGTACAGATTAGGGCCTGTCTTTGTGGTTTTCTATCATCACTTATTTTTGCAAAGAGAACAGTGGCGTAGCACTGTAATAGACTGAAAAACTGCCTTAAGATTACTTCTGCTGTTTGCACCTGCGGAACTGCCACTGCTTCCTTCAAAACCTTAAGTCATACGATGCTTTAATACCAAGCCTTTAAGAAGATGGCTGATAAGGTCCAACCCCCAGAACATACCAATCTGCTCACTTGTGAGAAAACTGCATCACTTCCTTCTTCTTATCCAAACTTAGTTAACTCATCCTAGCTCGTTTGAGTCAAGAACACCTCCATTTTGCACTGGAGGCAAGGCTGCTGAGTGGGCTGGGGTCTCCAGCGTCCTTTGGGTTTGTTGGCTGTTTGGCAAACAGGTTGTGATGTCAGAGAAGAAAATGACAGGTCTCTTCAGCTCCTCACTGAAGGGCTTTGTGGGTGTCAACAACCTCTTAAACAGAAACAAGAATTCATTTTAGTTGCAAATACTCTGACTAAAATCTATTGCACCTTAGGGCCCATTTTATTTTAAAACGATTTTCCTCTTTGATAGGGCATTAACTATGTGTTTATATGTTAAAATTAGTCAACATTGAGAGATAAGTGAGAACTCTTTTTCTTAAATACATATTATTGGGGTATTCATGTCATTCTAGGATTAATAGCCATGCATTGTAATAGCTGGGTATGGTCTAAGCTTAGGAGCAAATGTTTGAACTTGTTAGAACCACCATTAGAATTGTTAAACCCTCCGGGTATGTGCAATTTCTGGTCTATTCATAATGAATATGTATAAAATTGAATAGGACTGCCAAGTATTGGTGGCTCATTTGTGAATTTATGTGTGTGAATGGCAAATACAAAACAAAGTATTAAATGAAGCAAGAATACCGGCCAAGAATCTCATATATCTCATATGCATTATTCAAGCACGAAGAGGCTCTTAAAAGAAAACATCTGCAATTAGCTACAATAGTTTTGAAATCATTACATGCCAGTAAGAAAACATATATCAAAAAGAATATGTTTAAATTTCAAAACAATCTTCAGAGATACCTCCTGTTGTCTTGTTATCTCTCTGGGAGTTAATGATGCCAGTACTTCTCACTGAGAAGACATTTTTAATAACTTCTATCAAAAAAGTCAACCCATGCTGCTACAGACTAATCCAGAGGAATGTAATTTCAAAAACAAAAACAGTTCTACAAAACTTTTCAATCTTGTCATGCATTGAAATGCTAAGTCCTATTGCTTGTGTTGGAAACATCTGCTGCCTGTCACAGTCAAGGTGACCCACTTGATTATTATTTTTTTTATCATTTTTGTGGTATTGCCAATTTCAGGGCATAATTTCATCTCTGTTTCAGCTACAGTGATATCAGATCAGGACTTTGTTCTGTTATCATGCACAGAGGCCAAAATTAAACATCTTTGGAAATTTTTTATGTTACTAGCCAGTTCTTTAGAGAGTCTGGAACAAATACATTGTAAAAGCAATGTCATTGGAAAGGATGAAATACAGAGAGACAATTGTCTGCTCACATTCCACAAGATAAAGATGATTTTGTCTCTCAGTGATTTCTAAGAATATCCTCAAACTCCATTCCTACAGTATTTCTGGATGCAGTGCATTCTGTGGCAGTAGAAGTTAAGTTTGTTTCTTTTTTTGTTGCATACCTGATGCCATCATTTATGCCTGTGCAGACCCAGCGTGAAATTGCTGATCTGGTGGCATTTTGCAGTCATTTTTTTCTGATGTGAGCAGTGACACTGTCTGCAGCTATGGAGGTAGGGCAGATACAGTTTTGCAGCCATCAAGCAATCACCAGTGTGGGATGGCAGGACAGGACCACTCCATCAGCAGGAACTGGCATCCCCTAAACACTTCTCTCTCAAAACTGTGCTGCCAGGAAGCAGAGAAAGAGGCTGAAAAGTACCTCTGGTAATCTGCTCACCTTAGATGTGGCTAAGTGCTGTTGTCCTTTTGAGATACAGGACATTTTTACTTTCACATGTACTGTTTTGATTAAACCATAGACGCTTCTAGCTTTCAGGCCCTCTTCTTATGTTGCTTCCATTCCTTGTGCTCCCTTTCACTCTGATTTCTGCATGGTATTAACAAGGTCGTACTGTGAGTCCAGCACAGGCCAACAACAGCATGAGATTTGTATTATGTTAAATTTACACAGCATCAGCAGCTGAGACTGAAAGAGAATTTTCATTATCCCATAGCAGCCTACAGTAAGGCATCTAGCTGAGAGGCTGTGATAGCATAGTGGAGGAATACTTTCTACATGCTTCAAGGTCAGCCTGTAAATACAGTTATTTTATTGCAATGGCACCATCCAATTTTAGTCAGAACTCATGATCAGGACATTACCAGAAGGGTAGGAGAACCTATGGGAGTAATTGTTTCTGTTCAAAACTGTTTGTCCACAAACTGATGCAAAGAGGTTTTGTTTCAAGAAGCCAACTCCAAAATTCCATTTCTTTGTGGTGATTCATCTAGTAGTGCAGTAGTGCAGTACCTGCAAGGCAGTCAACAGAGGCTGGCAGTGATCCACGGTATTTCATACTTCTGGGAGATCCGTGAACTGTGTAGCATGTTGGGTTTTGTGAGCCATCTTGGTTGATTGAAAGATATCTTAAATACAGCAAAGCACTTTGTGAGAACTGATCAAATGTGGCATTATATCCCTTTGATTCTCTTTTGTTAGTGACCACCTGGATGTCCGGATAGATAATTCAGAACAAATTTGCTTCTTTGAGTGATTATAAACTGGACTGGAATGAAAATCCTTTTTCATAACAGTTGCTGAACAGTGACCAAAGGAACAAATATTATGCTGAACCATGTTCTAATTTGTGGCGAGGGGGGAATAAAAATTGTCACTCAATGTATACATCTTTCAAGATAAAGCACCGGGTCATTAATGGGCTTCTGTCAGAAGAGAGAGGAGAAAAGAGCTGCATGTTGCAATTATTCCTACGTTTCCTACCAAGTAAAATGTCTCCTGTAAAATTGCTCTGTTTGTATTTTCTGCCTTGAGATAACTTTTACACCCACTGCTCAAAGATTAAACTACATCTATTGGAAAGAAACTGCCACTTCAGGTAACATTTGCTATCAAATGACATTTTTGTTTGTTTATTTGTATAGCTAGGGCTGTAGAATTAGGAATTCCCTTTCTTCATTTTGAGTTTTACTGTAGATCCTCACCATAGAAGTTGTGGATGCCCCATCCCTGGAGGTGTACAAGGGCATGTTGGATGGGGCCCTGGGCAGCCTGATCTGGTGGGTGGCAGCCCTGCCCACGGCAGGGACTTGGAGCTGGGTGGTCTTCGAGGTCCCTTCCAGCCCAAACCATTCTATGATTCTATGATAAAATAATTTTCTAGAGCCAGTGAAAATGCTGAGGCTTTAAACTTTCTAACAGGAAGAATTAAAAACAGGGCATCTTTTCTTGTAGATTTCTCTACAATAATATACCTCTATTATTAATACTTCAGCCATATAAGTAAGCCTATATTCATTCAAAAACCACTTAGGTACTCCAAGAAGCTATAGACTGTCCTTGGTAAATACTTCATTCTTTCATGGTCATCTCTATTAAGCACTTCACTCCCTGCCACCACGACCCCTTTTAATGGCACTGTTGTTAAGCCAATCCTTATGCCAAGCACCAGTTTGGCATCCTTCTTTATGTGTGTAAAATACAGCTCAAGAACAATAAGAGAGTAACAACAGTGGCTACTTTTGAAAAATAATGTTTATATATGGAGTTGTTCCTCAACATACTTATTTTAGAATATTTGCAGCAAGTTTATCATGTGGATGCTCTCGATGTAAAATAATATTCCTACAGAGAGGTATTTGATGACAGCTGTAGTTCTTTAGCTTTGTACAGGCCCTATTCCAGAATAATTTCTTTATGGAGATAAGCTCAGTAATGTTCAATGGTAGTAAACTATAGAATGATCAACATTCACATTTTTTTATTTAGAGAATTAGCCACTGGATAGATATATATGCAGGACTTGGAAATTATTTAATATGAAACTAATTAATCAGAGCCTTTCACAAAAAAAGCAAAGGAGTAATGGCTGAATACACATTGCTGTTTTTGAGAAGCTGATATGAGTCATTCAGTCCTTCGGTGTTGATTCTGTAGTGATACATTCTGCTTTGACGAGATCGTTCTCTCAAGCTGTCTTTCTTTTGGCACTTACAGTTGGTGGCATATAGAGTCTAGTAAGCCACAGCTTCTGATTCATTTTCCCATCAGGGAGTAAAATTTCTGTGTAAACAGAGTCAGGCGAAGGTTCAACATGGAACCTAGTAATTCAATGTTATATGTTGTTAGACCCCACAGTCTTGGTATACATCAGAGTCACTTCCAGCTGAAATCCACTGAACTTGCTGTTTCATGTATTTGTTTTGTTTACCAGTAGTTCTCATGAAAATCTAATGCAAGAGGTTTAGAATGTATGAACCATTGGTCAGGTGTCATCTTAAAAGCCATCATAATTTATGCTGAATATAAATGCCTGAAGAATAAGGCCACACTTCTAGAAACAGGAGTGAAATGTGGCTTCAAAAAAAAAAAAAACTATTCCCTGGAAAAGACATCAAATTGTGTAAGAATTTCCGGGGAATTTCCAGTGATTGGAAAATGCAAACAAAGTGCAAAAGGAATGAATGGTGCCCAGAATGCTGAATGAAATCAAGAACTGATGGAGCAATCAGACCTTCTTATTCCAAAGAATTGTTTTTTTACAGTAGAAGGAGAAAAATGTAGCAATCATAATGTACAATTCAATGCTGGAAGATGCAGTGAGAGTGATATTCCATTACAGTTCATTTTTCCTTTTTTCACTGAAGATCGACAAGTTTAACAATAGCTGAAATCTGATTGTTATAGACAGTTATTGTTTCAGCTGTCATCATTTTTTTTACTATTTGCCATCAATGAGTATTTTCAAACAGCACATCCAGCTCTGCTCAACTGACGTACCAAGACACGCTTATAAAGGAAATGCTGGATGATTATTTAATAACCAATGATTTAAACATGAGAAGGAGTTAAAGGAAATAATAAAACCAGTGTGCATTGAATTGCAAACAGGAAATAGATTCTTTTTGCTAGCAGGGCCACCTAAAAATAAAGACTCAAAGCCGTGGGTGTGCTTCATGTCCAATTGATGCTGATAGAGTGAAGGTTCCCAATATGTAAGGTTGAATCACACTGTGTGCCAGTTTTGGTAGTTTTTCTTTTGCCTGTAAAAAAATACTGTGATTCCAATAATAAAAACTATTTCACTCCAATGCTGCAGCTTTATTCAAATCCCTTTAAACCAAACCCAAGGAGTTGATGGCACAGAAGATACAGAAATTATATATCACATCAGTGCAGAGTGATCTAATTTGCTGTGATGCAGAAGTCCTGAAGAAATATGCTGCTAAGGCGAGCCAATCAGCCGGAGTTTATTCTTTTCCTGTTCTAGTTTAGAAAGCAAAAAAATGATCTGAAAACTAAAGCTGTGCCCTCCAGAGAGTTACCTTATCACCAAATCAGTCGCAAATGGAATGCGAAAGTCTTTCAGGGCAAAGAGATATTGAATCTACTCTGGCGTTTTTATCTTCATTTTAGAGCTTTGATAATGTTTCAGAGGACTTTGTAACAAACCTACAAAAAGGGAGAGGTATGGAAGTTTCACTACAATTTCATACGTGAGTTGCAACAGCAACTTCCAGACTGAGACCTTCCTCTGTAATGGTTGTAAGCAAACATATGCCTAAAGAAATCTTGCTGACATAAACGGAGTGTACCAGAACGCCTTCAGAGTTCACTTCAGAGTGTGATGTCTCTTTCTGATGTTAATAATACAACCAAGTAGGAACATCTGTAAGGCTCAGTGCGTTCACAGTTGGATGTGGTCTCTTGTACATCAGCATTAGTGATTCAAATCCAAAAGAAGTGAATACCACAGTGATTGAATTTTGTTGTCGTGTCTTCTGTTTGAGAATTGGTCTCAGAGTTCCTGGTGAACAGGTGTTGTATCACATACAAAATGTCTCACCACAACTGTCACCCTTAGAATCCTCAGTGAAAGAGATCTTAAAGACTGGAGCAGGCATAAAGAACAAAATTATCATTAGCTTTTTTGGTTTTTCCCCTTTGGGTGACAGACTTACATTAAGGAATTTGGCCTGGAAGAAGAGCAACAAAAACCTTGTAATGCTTCCTTCTTACAGCTTTTAGTACCAACTTTTTGCTTAGCCAAACCTGGTAAATTTTGTTGCAGTATTCATCTTTAACGTTGAAGAGGCATATTTGGGTCTACATAGAATCACTAAATGACAGCTGAAAAGCAGCAACTAAGGAAATTAGATACTTATTTACTACGTCTGCATGCAGTCATTATCTGCTGAATCTGGTTGCGTTCTGATCAATATTAAATGATGACTGTGGCCACAGGTGGGAAGTTTCAAGGATATTTCAACTTCCATTGCCATTTAACAGTAGGCAGAAAGTACCACTGTGAAGCTTGTTGTCTACTTCATGGTTTGTTTGTTTTTTTCTAATCAGAAACAAGAGGAAAATCCAGTTTTTGCATCTCTACCTCCTGTTTTAGCTGCAACATAAACCATGTGGCTGTTAAGAGACAAAGAACGTGAAAGCCGGAGCTATGCCTAAAATCCTGGTGGCGGTTCAAATGCCCTTCTAGGTTTTGCCTCAGCTGGAATTGCTACTTTACTAGGAGTAACTATCCTTAAGATACGTTAAGATTTTCTGCATTTTGCTTGACTTGTTTTGTCTTGCTTTCACCTATATCAGTGCTCCTCTTCAAATTCGTAACCTGGAGGCAAAGTCCAAAACCTTTCTAGTTGTAGAAGCAAACATATTACTCATTTTACTTGAAGGATCATAAAAACTCATCTCTTTGCCAGAGATGCTCACTGAGAGAGATGTCAGCCAGTGTGGTGTTCCAGGATTAATTAAAGAGCTTGTCTGCCAGACATTCTTGAAGTCTGCTTTTTCTCGTCTTATTTTTACTTTTTGGCACGGAGCAGTATTTCCATACTTATGAAATGCGCACTGATAATTACATGCAAAAGAGCAATTAGTGGCAGACAATTTAGTGGCAAAGAATTTGTAATTTGAACTGGTTGCCATTCAGAGATGGCTGAAAGTGATGACAACTTGTTTCCAGCCGATTGGACTTCTCAGCTGTATGAGTGATGGAGCCCTATGAATAGAAGTAAAACTGCACCAAATGAAACTTCATTTCAGTGATATTGTTATAGCAGAGCTTCCAGCTGAAGTGGCCATTTTTAATTCTCTGTTTCTCCAGTCTAACTTTGTCTTAAATGTGAAATCATACCTGTGCGGTGGATAGTCACCTAAATGGCATGCAGTCTGTCAGATGTTTCCTAAATTCTAAATCTAAATTCAAACCAGTGACAGGTCGGTTCTCATCTGTGTGTTGAGTGTCCTGTCCACATGCTGCCTCCTGTTCGTACTAGGAAATATTCTGAGTTTCATGAGTTAGCATAAATTATGTTTCTTAGTCAAAGAAACCCAGTGGTGACTGAGATCTATGGAGGTTTTCTATAATTGTTTTAATAGAAACTTCAATTATCTGTCTGCAGGAACATAGTTTCTCTGTTCCAAAAATAATATTGCAATTTCAAGCACAGTCACTAGACCAGAAAATGCAGAACTCCAATCAATCAGCTCATATCTGAAAGAAGGAAAAGATTTGATGAGTAATACAGAGATCTCTTTCTGAATGAGAGGTTCAAGGAAAGTATTTGAATGCTGCTCTGATCACGGACTCACCAGGAACCAGATTGTCTCACTTTTCTGCCAGTCCTTTCAGTTTGAAATATTTCAGTCTGTTCACATATGGACAAAAATATGCACAGGCACTACCAATTTTATAAGAATTGCTATCAAGTTCCCTTGCCCTCTGTGGTGTGCATCAGAGAAAAAATTTGAAAATGATGCTGAATAATGAGAAAGGAGGAGAATGCCTAGAAAACAGAAGACATTCCCCAGGCAGTAAGGCATGATTTCTTTCTAATATTTGGATACTTTCATCTGTTGCTCTTTTCCCTTCTTTACATTGCAGTTATGCAAAGTCAGTTCCCCAGTGCAAACCTTGCTATTAATTGTCCCTTTCTATGGTCAGTCATCCCACCTAAAAAGGTGTAGAAAAATCAGTGCCTTTATGATTGAAATAGAATCATGTTGAAGAAATATTGTGCTTGTTTGTATTATAATGCTAGAAAATAAAATACAGATAAGGAGCCAAATTCAGAGATCCCTCTAAGATAGGCAGGTAACAGAATATAGTCTTGACAGTTTTAATGCCCTTGCTTCTCTAAAAAGCCTCATGAATCTCAGCAGTCTATGTCCACCTGAAGACTTGCAGTGGCAGCACGCCCTTTCAAATACTGGTTTAAGGCTCGTATGAAAGGGAGTCTGCTGTCTACTGGGGAACCATTCTCTTTTGGATGCACCTGCTGTGTCTTCCCAACCAAGTATTGACCTAATCAAAATTCTCTTCGCTTATGAGACCTGATATGACTATGGCATGGCAAATATGGTCTGTAATACTTTAGAACTCAGCAGAAGAAAACATGCCCACTTTTTATTTTAAGCATCCAATTCTTAGCATGCATTTTGATTCATTATGAACACTGTTGTTAATTTTTAATAGGAAAGCAGAGAAGAGGCTGTGGTATTTTTTAGATTTATTTGCATGTTTAAGTAATTTTTCGATCTGACATAACAGGTAACTCTTGTTTGCCTTACAGTTCAGGTACAAGTATGATGAAAAGCATCCTGTAGCATTTATCATGAACATATACAACTGTGGCTGCATAATGAACTTTCAAACCAAAATCAGGGAGCCTGAGAAATCTTTTATATGGCTGTACCTACTGCATTGAAGTCCTACAGATCATTGCCCATGCTGTTCTTACCACTAGCTTTACCTCAAAGGATGTTGAAGCCTTCACACCTATAATCTACTGCATAACTGTGGGCACGTGGTTTAATTCCTCTGAAATCAATGTTCGCTTTTAATTTGCTAACCCTAAGTCAGAACAGAAAAATCCATCCAGCCATGCAGACAAGTGTGTTTCAAAGAGAAAGGGTGTGTTTGTTTAATAGTAATAATATAAAAAAAGGAGACAAGCATGTAGTCACACAGTTAAAACATTTACACCTACACAGAGGCTAGCAAAGCATAGTTAGAGAGGCAATATTATTTGTATTTTAATAGAGCCTCCTGCCCTACTGGATGGAATGTCCTTTTCTGGAGGAGATCGCTATTCCTCCCCCACAAATTCCACCTGTGTGTACATAAAAAGGGAAAAAAAACTTTTCAAAATAACAAAGGATTGTTCAGGCATTGAAATGCTATGACTTCTCTGCCCTAGTCTGGGAAAAAATTAGTCTTTATGATAGATTGCAGCAGTCCATCTGGTGTGTGGGGGGCTAACAATCCTTTCCCCTTTTAGCAGGGAGATGTCTGTCTTTCCTCTGAGCTCATTTTTCCCTGCCCGGCTGCCTGCACATTAATAACAAGGAAAAGAATCAATTCAGTGATTGATACCAGCTTATGCTAAACAATGTCTCCTCCTGTTTCTAATAAACATGGCTGTTCAAATAGATTATAGTGTCTCAGAGCATTCATTCCCCCCCCCCAGCCTGCCTTAGATGTCCTTTAGCTGCTCCTTTGTGATGGTAATGAAACTAAACAGCGTTTCAAAGCAGGCTTCGATTAGCATGATAACCGTGTAGTAGCTTGATGGCCAGCGTGGAATGATTATCTAGCCTTCCAACACCAACAGCTTAGATGGAAAGTTATACAAACTGTTAAAATACAAGCTGTTGTGGCACTTAGGGACGTGGTTTAGAGGGCATGGAGGTGATGGGTTAATGGTCAGACTTGGTGATCTTAGAGGTCTTTTCCAACCTTAATGATTCTATGATTCTGTGATTCTACAGAAGTGCATGCGCGTATGTTCACACGATACGTGCAGGCATAACTCAGGTTATCAGTAAAGCCTGACAAGGTCCATTCATTGATATCCCCCCTTAGAACAGTGTTTTCTTGATGCACAGACTAATTGCACCGATTTGCCACAACTTGCCTGGGTACTGCATGTGCATTTAAGCAAGGGAGGTGGCATTGCAGCAGAGCTCAGTAAGTAATCTTACCATGAAGAGCACCATCACGCGCTTGTCAATCCACCAGGCATCACCATCAGGTGATTCATTTGGAAATGGAGAACAGCAGGAAGATGGCAGAAAACCCAGTGGCTTGAGCCCCACTCACAGAGCTATGCACAGCAGGGGCTGAAACTAAAATGCCATGGCTCCATTAATACAGTCTTTCAAGTCAGATGATTTGAGATGAGACTGTCAGTTGCAGCAAAGACTTGGATCTCCATCAAAACTAACAGAGATACCTGAGCCCATGCTGAGAGCACTTCCCATTCTCCCTTATAATATTTATCCCTTCCTTTTGGAAAATAAATGTGAGACAAAAGTTAATCTCTGGACAGTATTTGTCTGACACAGGTCATGGTTTTAAGAGGTTATGGCCACACAATGTGGTGGATGGGATGAGCAGTAGCCCATTGGCTATTTCACACTTGTTGGATTTTACGATGCATGACTGACTCCTCTTGTTTCATTTCTTCTTTAGTTTCAACTTTCACTTTCCCTTTTTTAGCTATTTGGAGCATGAACACACACAGAAAAAAAGCCTTAATCGAAGTAATGTTTCCTCTGGAATTCATTTTTGCAATGTTTGTACATATTTTGGCAGGCCTTCAGGTTGCTGTATTTTAAGCAAGTATATGACAAGTGACATTTGGTACTCTGCAAATGCTTAAATACTGGAACATGGAGAAGCCTTGTCCCATCTATATTAGCAGCGTATGTATCTGACAACCCAAGCAGAAAGCAGGAGATGACTAGGTACATTACAGAAGCAACACCAGATGAATTGAGCAGCATTATGAAGCTGATCGCTGTGACAAAAAACAGTGTGTCATCTCTGTAAATGTGTTCAGAAGTGGGGGCTGTGGTTACCACAGAACATCAAAAAGCCTTACAAAGAGGTTTATGTCTGCTTTATGTCTAGAAATACAAACAGCATGAATCCAGTACACACTTTGCAAATATTTTTTGATTTATTGCTTGTGTGACTGGTTTTACAAATTTCAGTAGCCGGACATTAAAATAGCAGACACAATTCAATGTGGATAAATGTAAGCCCAGGTGCATTTGGAAAACCAGTTGTAATTTCACAAACAAAACAGTGGGTTCTGGTCTGACTGTTACTGCTCAAGAATTAATTAGATCTAGGGGATATAATGCATGTATTTTTGAGCAACTATTAGCTAAATACTCAAAACTAGCTAACAATACAAGTAGCTACTTGGAATGTCAAGTTCAATGAGGATTTGGATCTAGTGAAAGATGTCGCTGCCCACAGCAGGGGGTTGGAACTGGATAGTCTTTGAAGTCCCTTCCAACCCAAGCCATTCTATGATCCTATGAATAGAAAAGAAAACAGAAAGTAAGCTAATGCTGCTGTGTAAATTATGAATGCAGAGGAACCTGGGTTAACTGGATGGGTACAGGGAGACTGAGCAGCTGGGGAGCAGCTCTGCAGGAAAAGACTGGAGCCAACAGTAGGCTAAAGCATGAGCCAGCTTTGCACCATGCCAGAGGTGAAGGCCAAGAGAATGCTTGTCTGTGTCATGAGGAATACCATGACCAAGAGATTATATCCATTTACGCAGCATTCATTATGCCACAGCTAGAACACTATGTCCACTTTGGGGCTGTACAGTACAAGGAGGACATCAATGAACAGGAGCAAGTTCCACAGAGGGACACCACAGTGGCCAGGGCTGGAGCACTTGCCCATGACTGAGAGATCAAGACTTCTTCAGTCTGGAAGAGTAATGGCTTTGGGGGGACGTAGCAGCAGTACTAACCTGTGCCAACTAACCACTACCAATGCCTATAAGGAGGTTGTTGAGAAGCTGGAGCCAGACTCTTCCTGATGATGTGAGTCAGGAGAACAAATGACACTGGCCATGAAGTGATACAGGGACAAGTCTGACAGGCAATAAAGAAAATTATTTTCCTAATGGGAATAATGAAATGTTGAGAAGAGGGGGCTGTGCCATCTCTCTCCGTGGAGGCTTTCAAGACCCAGCTGGATGAAGTCCTGAGCAAGCTGATCTGACCTCGTAGGTGACTCTGCTTTGAGCAGGGGGTTGGACTGGAGACCTTCTGAGGACGCTCCCAGCCTGAATTACGTGGTGAGCCTGTGTTTTACACAATGTATACATACATAGCTAAGCTGTACAACTCCTTGCAGGATGCTGTAGACACTGAAGGTTAATGTAGGCTTGAGAAGCAGGACAGGATCACCATGAAGAAAAACACTGATGATTACTGTGTACATGGAATCTGTCTCTGAACTCTTGGGGGCTAGGAAATGTTCAGAGGAAATATTACAGTAGTTTTGCTATAATTTCATATTCTTCATCAGACAGCAGCTTATGGTCTCTCTCAGAGAAGAGTTACTGGGCTAGATGAACTAGCTGCCCGTCTCTCAAACCATTCCAGCTCTTTTTATGCTCCTACTTCTATAGAATATGCCATCAGCATGACCTACTATTTCAAACCTCAAATTTTGCAGAGCTTTTAATTACAAGGAAGCACAGTTTTTAGAATCTCATCCACACTCTTGGAAGGAATAGTAAAATAATGAGTCTTTTCAGAATATTTTCCAGTCAATTTTCATAATGACAGTATTCTGGGGGGAAATTGAAGATTGTTGCTTGTTTCCAGAAAGTACCAGAGATGTTGCAAAGAGATCTATTTTTACCTTTTTTTTTTTTTTTTTTTTTTTTACATTTTCAGAAGTTCAACAAGTTCATTGCAATCTGCCTTTCAAGGTCAACCATCTGAATCAATGATCTTCTTAGCTCCACCAGTTCTGATTTTTGAATAAAATTGTAATTACCAGCCTTTTAAGCACCAGCTGTTCTATTGAAACATGATGCTGGTGGTGTACTCAGTCCTGGTGGAAAATATCAGTGAGCTGCTCTTCACTGAAGCCTCCTGGCTGATTGCAAGAAGCATTTATGGGCACAGAATTAAAGGGGCCACAACCACATCCTGATTTTGGAATCTTTCATGGGTGCAGTCACCTTCCTCTTTTTGTGAATTATCCTGTTCAAGCATGTTGTTAAACCCCCCACTGTCCTCATTTCATAAAAATAATGAAAAGGAAAATACAATGTAATACAGTATAATGTGTAAAGAAGTGCCTATCAGTGCACGGAAACAGAAATACTTTGGAGAAATGTTTATCTCTAATTTATCTCTATTTAGGAGCACCAGAAGTGTGTACTGTCTCTTTCAACAAGAGAACGTGGTTAAAGTGTAAGGTAAAGGTTGCAATCTATGTGTATTGGGACACAGTACTAGAGAAGAGATCTGTGATGAAAAGAAAAGCTTAAGAAGTGCATTTCTAGCAGGATTTGAAGGAGAAGTGAAAGGCGGATTGGCACAGGAAGTGGCATGGGAAAATAAAAGTGAGAGGTGGAGTTTGTCTTGGCAGGAAAGTAATGTTCCACTACTAGGAATGCCTGCAGGCCAAGAAGAAAAAAAATAACAACTCTCTGCTGAGATTTAACATAGATTTTCCAACTGCTTCAAAGTGCAGACTGTACATGCAGTATCCTCTGCTGCAGGTGCAGCGTTACCCGCACAGAGCTCCTCTGCCACGTTCGGAGAGGCCGGGCCAGTACCAGGCCAGCACCAGGCCAGCATCAAGCCAGTGCTCCTTGCTGGGGCCAGGGCACTGCGAGTGGGGAGATGGTGCCACAGCCTGAGCTCCCCTCCTTCTCCCAGCAGATTCATGCTTTATGTATCACACGGTGTTGTGCTTTCCCTTTTCCTCTGATTCTGTAAGAGATGAGCACAGCAGGGTTAGCAAGATTCTTGAGGAGCAGCCCCTGCCAGGCCAGCCCTGGGGATGCCAGGGGCAGCTTGTCATGTTGCTCACAAAACCCAAAACACTGCAGTAGTGCAGGCTGATTAGGCACTGCTGTTGTTTCCCGTATTAATTGCACAGCCTTTTCTCTCTCCAAAGCCAGGAAAATGTCCCGCTGTCACAAGTCTTTACGTAGCAGGACACTCATCCCACTGTTGCGTGCTGTCAGCAGTCACAGGGCCTGGCGAGCCCCTGCGCTCTGTAGGTCTCCCAGTTCCACAGCAGGCCCGAGGCCGTGTGCCTGTGTGCAGCGCTGCCAGTCACTCCATTAACTCCTGAGGTCCCACTCAAGAGGGCCTCTATCACTGAAGGAAATCTTTTTCCAATGATGGCACTTGGCATGCCATTATGATCCCTAAACTTGGCCTGAAGGAAGATTTCTTCCCAAGTCGAGGATAAGTGAATGCCTGGATCAAATAGGCAATACACAAAGAACAGTGAAGGAATGCTAAGAACTGTTTTATTTAGTCTTTTTTGTTACCCAGAAATTAATACAGAAAAGGAAAAAAGCTTGCGTGTTTCACAGGGAAATACTAATTCAAGTGAGTGGAGCTACCAAGGTTATTTCTTTTGTGCCACCCTCCTCAGTCCCCAGTTGCAGACATTTGTAGCGGGACTTGTGTCCTCCTGATTCTGCATCCAGCACCTTTTACCACAGCGTCTTCTGATCTCCTGCCGGATCTCTAGGCACTCCTGAGAACAAGAAAGGAAGTTGTTAACACATATTGAGAGGACTCTTGTTGCTCATCATTAAGAAAAGCAATGATGGGAAATTCAGAACGTTTGCATGAATTATTAAACACAGACATGCAGGCTGGAGAGCTCAAATTATTGTGTTAAAGATCATACGAGAGTCAGAGACTGCATATATTTTTTTAAAGATGCTCATTTTGCCATTTCCTCAATATTCTGTGATTTGTCCTCGCTTTGAACAGTATCTTCAGGGTGTTGTATCATGATAACTGAGGCTCTGTGATTTTGAAGTACATGGCTGCTGCCTCACATTTCCAGAAGCCACTACAGAGCAGCTGAGCACTTTCGGTTCCTATTTCTGCACTGCCCCTGGCTTCTCCTGGCCAGCACTAGGCCATTTAATCTTAATATTTCATTGAATTTGTGCATTAGTAATACATCATAGGCAGCATCTTAATGAAATGCACCAGCAAGATAGTCATGGCATTTGAGGGCTACGTATGAACAGAAATGGGTGTTTACTCCAAATGGAGAAGGAAGCCTGATATCTGTGTAGAGGCTGCAGCTCTGGAGTAGGCGAAATGCACAGTGTACATTTGGTGTTCTGTGAATTCTCTGTAGAGCTGGTGATAGACGTGCAGTCCCAGGCAGCTGGCAGGGGTTCACAGAGCAGGCAGAGGCTGCTGCAGCCAAGCTTCCATATGCTGCCTTGTCTCAAAGCTAATCTGGAAGCAAGGAGAAAATTCCTTGTCACAGCTTGGCAACTTCTCACCTTCACAACCGAAAATGCTGGTGGAGTTTCAGCTAGCATCTAATTTGTGGAAGTAGAGTGTTCGTTTGTTTGTTTGGGGATGCTGGGCTGAGACCAGTCCATTTGCCCCAAATGAGCCATCATTGGTCACCAAGAGGCAGTGGCTGGTGCTGGAACCAAAAGGGTGAAGGATCTCCATAGTCTGCTGCCTGTGGCTCCCCATCTTTTGTCAGGAAACCAGTGTAAAGAAAGATAAAGACCTCAAATTAACAAGGGTTATTTCATCAATTCCTGTTGGTGATGCAATCCTTTTATCCCTAATAAGTCATGATTTGTTTGGAGAACTCTTTTTCATTTTTTAGTTCCCTGTGAGATTATAATCCTAGAGAAACAACAAAGGGTTCTTGTCACCTTCTGTGACAAAATGTGATTACAGGTGTACCGTGTTTCAGTTTTTCTCCTTGAACAGGTTTCATACTTTCTTTAACCTCTGTTCCTGTCGATGTCATTTGATATTGGAATGCATTTATCTTTGAAAGTAGTTCTCCCAAAGATCGAGAAGAACTCTTTTCCTCCAGGGTCTTAGTATATACCTTACTTACAGATGCAGTACACAAAGCCTATTCTCAAATGCAATCTGTTAAGCTTGCAGAATGACTGATCAAGCTGTTGGCTCAACCTGCTCTCTGATCATTTAGTTGATAAGGTAAATCTTGACTCAGTCAGATTTTCCATGGTGGATCGATAAAGTGATGTAAGCTGAATACAGTATTTTCTCACCCAAAGATAACCAGGGAAAAGATCAGCATCACTAGACATCTATTTCGGTAGGTAGTTTAAGCTCTGAAGCCTGATTTTTATCAGCTGTTAATATCCATGAAAAATAAGTACAAATCAGAATAACAGCATTTATACTCACTTCACTGTAGTGTGAACAGCAATATGAAGTCCACAGCAGATGTGAATTGACCCTGGTGTCTTTTATGCCACTGACTTACCACGTCAGTGTGTTTTACTGGTAAATGATTTTGCATGAGATTGCCTACACATGACTGACAAGTGAAACACTCAACTAATAATAGAAATCTGTATTAGAACTTTCTACCCTGAGAATCATGTTTTGACTTTTTAAAATGGGTTTGATTTCATCTGGACTAATTCATTCCTCATTAGTATGAAGTAAACAGGAAAATTATTCTTGGAAAAATGGGAAGGGAAGGGAAGGGAAGGGAAGGGAAGGGA
>WBMW01004573.1:380347-392001 GCA_013396635.1 Penelope pileata | reverse complement strand
AAGGGAAGGGAAGGGAAGGGAAGGGAAGGGAAGGGGAAAGTAAAAAGGAAGGAAAGGGAAATGAAAGGGAAAGGAAGGAGAAAGGAAAAGAGAAGGAAAGGGAAGGAAAGGGAAGAAAATAAGAAAGGAAAAGGGAGCTAAATAGCCAAATGTAAAATATATCCTTGGATAAGATTATAGATGGTCTCTTAGTAGTAAGGTTGTGACACATTTTCAGAGTTCTTTTCAACTCATCAGAACTGAATGGCAATCAAATGAAAACCCTTGACTTCCATAGCAGTCTATCACTGTTCTCCCTTACTACAGAATGTACCATCAGTTACTGAAAAAGCTATTGAAACAGTGCATTAAATTAATCAAATATACCACATGGCATTTGGAGAATATTTATTTATTGCACTTGCATAGCTTATACCTTATTCTTATTCCTCTTTGAAAATTTTGCAGATGACTGAGAAATCCAGACATTATCCACTCTTTGTATAACTTCTCACATTTTATTAGAAAGAATCAGGAATCCTGTGAATAGTTGTGGATCCAAGTTCTTTTTGAAAACAAAAGCTTGTCTTTTTTTTAAAACAAACAACAAACAAAACTTTCTGGAGCATTTTAGTTAATTGTAATATTTGGAAAAAAAAAGGCTCTTCTGCTTTTGTAAAGTTAATGATAAATGTTTAATGGTAAAAGATAAAATTTTAAATCTTTTTGGTGAAAATGGAAGAAATTCTTAACCAAATATAGCATTCAATGAGTTGGTTATGTTCATCCTAATATAGCTTAGTTAGATGTAATCACCTTCTTTCATTTCCATTTCTCCTGCTTTCTTAAAATGTGGCATCAAATAATAATAATAATAATAAAAACCAGCTCTCCTTTTCATACAGGAATGAATTTCAGGAAATCAAAGATGTGGCTATTCAGTCTGAATTTCTAATAAGTAAAGGTTCTTGAACTGCTGACCGCTGTAAAAACTTCTGAGCTCCTTCTTTAGTAGATATTGCTTCCTCATTCTCTGTGGCTTCTAATCTGAACGACTGTTACGTGCTTTTAAATCTGTCAAGGCTAGAATTGTTTCCAGTATCTTTTCAGCATCACATCTCAAAGTTACCAAAATTAATACTCCTGCCAATCTCATGCATACTTGTTTTCGTTTACGTAGATGGCCAGTTTTCTTGTATGTGTCTTTATAAAGAAATTCCCCTTAATTTAAAGGGAGCCTTGAAATGGCAGTGTTTAGTTAAAGGAAATGTAGTACTAGTTGAATGGAAAATATATTATTCTACCTGTAAGAAAAATAAGAAGTTGCCATTCTTACATCCGGTCTTCCAGTGCGGTTATGTTCCAGCAAAACCTCACCCAAATATTCGTAAGATTGGTCATTTACAGTATGTGCTTTGCTACTTGAAGGGGGAAAAAAAAAGGTATAGCCACTCTTATCATTTTTAGACCTTTGTGGAAGTCTCTGTACCAAATGGAAAGGAGCTCTCTTATCTGCTCAGAGACTGATGTATGAAAAAGCAATATTGCCCATGGATATATTATCTGGTTAAAACAGCTACTTTCCAATAATAGGGGTAAAGGATGACAGTGGCCATGATATCCACGTGCCTGTAAGGGACTGCATTTTGCTGATATCTTTATTTACACACCAAGCAGAAAGATGAATCTTCCAGTTTCTATAAAAATGATGCGATGAAGTGGTTGAGAACTGGTTTTGGCACCTTTTTTCCCACCACTCTCTTGAATTAGCCCCAAAGCCTTATGCTTGCTTATTAGACTTATAAATACAGGCTGCTTCCGTTTCTCTGGCTGCTTTCCACAATATTGGCTGGCTTCAAAGGATAGGAAGGAGGAAGAAGCATGCTGACAGCGCCAGCACTTTCTGTGAATCTGTTTCACTTATTCTACCCTTAATTCATACAGATTTCAGCTCTGAAGCATTTGCTTCTTTAGCCAACACATCACAGTTTCTCTTGCTGCCCCAAATCCTTCCCATTTTCTCCTTTCTTTTGAGGTCCTTGTTGTACCACATCTTCTGTGTGAAGAGAGAGAAACTAAAATAAGTGTTTATTTGCCAACATCTTCTGGATTTGAAAGAACTTAGCAGCTAAACCCTGCAGTTATCTGTTGGGGAAATAGTTGCCACACTCATTTAGTTCAGAAACGCCAAGTACCTTTCCTGTACTGGGGGCTCCAAGTTTTTCACAAATAAGCAATTCAGGGTTTGTGCACTTAATCCTTTTTGTGCATCATAATATCCACTGAGGACATTATTTACTTCAGAACTAAGATACCTAAACATCCATGTCTCTACACGGATGTCTATGTATGGGTTTGAAGTGCTTGTTATGAGCAGTGGAGATCAGGTCCATGCAGGCAGTGCTGAAGCCTGGGGAGCCTTCCAGCTGGGCCACGCAAGAGTACCTAGTGCTGTCTGAGACATACCTGGAGCATCTGCACTATGGTGGTACATATGAGGTAGGACCCACAGGAGATCCAGGTCCTCCCAGAGCAGCAGTGGAAGGCCAGAAGAGACGTAGTAGTGTACCTTAGCACCAGCCATCCCTGTTTAGCAGCTTTCTGGGCCTCCGCTCAGAAATGAGATGAACGTCCCTCTCACAGCTCTCTGACTCCGTTGGTTATCACATGAGCTGAGACACATGGCTCATAGGCTAACACTTAATGTAGGCATCTACATTTAGGTTTGAGAATCTGAAACTGAATTCATCCATGAGACTCATAATTGGGCCCCAGTTTTACCACTTTGCACCATGCCAGGTCTGCCCTGTACCAATGCTTCCAGAACAGCTATAGCAGGACACTGCATGTAGTAGGAAGACGAGAAAAATGAAGTCAAAAAGTTTGGTTGTGAAGCATGCAGAGTTAGAGCCCCTTGAGGATGTAACCATTGCTTTGGAAAAGTCCTTTAGGTAGCTGAGTATAAACTGAATGAGATCAAATCTACATGGACTGGCTGATGCAAGTTAGAGGCATCTTCAAGACAGGTTGGACCTAAATATTTGTTGGGACTAATTAGCCACTTTTGACTGCTGTTTTTCCCCCCACCTCACTCCTCAGAGCCAAGTACACATTGCAGCATGCAAAGAGTGGGCCATTGCATGTCAGTGACTGTTGTCGAGATGGCAGGCACAGCACTACCTAACCTGTCTGATGGTCAGGAAAGCCATAAATATAAAAATCAGCTCTGTCATCAATATATTTTGAAGTAAGTATCCTAAACTGAAAAGCGCTGGAAAGTATATACCTTGAATAACATTTGACAATATATTTACATTTCCCTTTCATGCAACTTACTGCCGAAGAAATAGGTAAGAAACAGCAGCGAGGCTCCTCTTGTTACAAGGCTGAGATTTCTGGCCATGTGTACACCGTTCCTCTTGGGCACCCAATGGGGCTTTGTTAATGGAGTTAACCTGATGAGGTAATACAAAAGTCTATCATGCAGAAACACGCAGAGGCTGTTTAGGTCTGGAAACGTAGCTGCATTAGCATGGCACTGCCCTGAGCTAATGTGCTCTGCAAACACACTTGAACTGCCCTGAGCCTTGAGCTGCTGTACCTGCCTTGCACCATGGCCTGGAGACTTGCTGGCTTAGGTTTGTTGTGACTCAGGTGCTTCATTATGTGGCAGGAATTCGGCCTTCATGTCTAAGTATAAGCCTATAGAGGAATTTCAGAAGTGAGACTCTCCTTTTCTTCAGCTCATCTGAGTCAGACTCTGTTCAATAATACATATTTTCAAGACAGGCTTCGTTGCTCTGGTGCCAAACTGTACAAACTTTAACGTATTCTCTGGCTGTTTAAGTCATTTTTAGACACAGAAATTTGCCACCACTCTAATGTCTGGATACACAAATGACTGATGACATCACAGTCACCATCACTAGAACATATTTGAATATATTTTATATATCTATATTCATATAGATATGTATATATTTAAGTAACCTTTCTTTGCTACGTCCATATTTTTTCTAAGTGTTAACTGATATAACAGGATTTCCAGGAGGGCTCTACTTCTCAGAGAAGACATAGTTTTTAAAATTCCTTACTTTGTGTAGTACACTTAACTGATGTGGTCCATTTACTCCCCGTCCTGTATGTAAAATGAATTATTACCTCTTCTCCAGTGCAACATGGCATTATGCTCAACAGAAGACCCAAGACTTCTACTTTACATTACCACAAAATGTTCTTCCATGGTGTCTGGGTGTTTCTAATTTTACTTCCTTCACTAACTGCGCATTCATGTTGTTCTAATGGTATTAATAATTATATACTTACACAAAAGCTTTATTGGTCTAGTTCCCAAAGGACATTACAATCTGTGGATGAAACACTCCCATGCAGCTCATTTGCCAGCTAAGAGAATACAGAGTATATGTGTGATTTATTGATGCATGGCCCAGCTGTTCAGTGTCTGCCTAGGAGATTTTCACAGAGATTGCATAAACCCTGGGTAAAACCTTGCTGCTGTCTCACAGAAAGAGTCCCATTGATTTTAAATGGTACTATTTGTGTGTTAAGTGTGTAAAGTTTGTGGCATTTATGTGATAATCATTTTGCTCAGCCTCTAAATAGGAACCGCTTCTGATATGAAATACAACTGCTATTTAACATACAAAAAGTACTATGGAAAGTTTAAAATGAATTGTGAAAAATAGCGTATTCCTATAAAACTGCAGAGTTGTGGTAGACAAGAAGAATGTAAGTGTCCTCTCTGAGATTAAGACTCTATTATGCTAATTTGCAGTAAATATATCCAAGCCCCCTCTTAAACTCGTATTGTCATCTGTGAGTCAGAGGAGAGACTTATACCCATTGAATCATCAGCTGTGTTTCCAGCAGCACATGGGTTTTCCCCTTAAGTACCAAGGCAGCCCAATCCTGCTTAGGTTGTGATAGCTGATTAAATCACAGCTTGAGACTTACACAATAATTGCTATCAACTTAATTATTTCACCCTATGTTTACCACACTACCGCTTTTCCACTCTTCTCTCTCCCATTATTCATTTCTTACATTTCCAGTTAGAAGACAAAACCACCCAAAAGCTGTCCAGCACCAAAAAAGAAGCCGTGAAACCACCCCTCCTGCTTATCCTTTAACATTTCTGTTTCTGAAGGAGACAGAGGAGTATTGGTTAACGTATGGCTATTGTTAAGTTAATATTCTTTTGTTTTGATGATGATGCACAAGTGGCTTAGAAAAACTTTTCCCATTGTTTCTAGCTAGCACAGCTGTTGCCCTACCTATTGTGTTGGTTTGTTTGCAAATGACTGTATAGCTTTTATATTAATCACATTATTGCTCCTATTAGAAAGTCTATATGTGTGTTTCACTGAAATCATTGACAGTTTGCAAAGGGCCTTTCCTGAGCCGCTCACAGCTATCCAGCTATCTCTCGTGTCTGCCTACCCATCTGCTGTGGATTGCTGGTTTTGCATTTTCCTTCCTTATTGTGTCCAGTTCTGGGGCCCCCAACACAAGAAGGATGTGGAGCTGTTGGAGCGGGTCCAGAGAAGGGCCACGAGGATGATCAGAGGGCTGGAGCACCTCCCCTACGAGGACAGGCTGAGAGAGTTAGGACTCTTCAGCCTGGAGAAGAGAAGNCTATGATTCTATGATTCCATGCTCCATTCTCCTTTTCCCTCCCATTTTCCCTCTCTTCTCTGGGTAGAGAACTGGTTAGAGGGCCGTGCCCAGCAGGTAGTGGTTAATGGAGTCAAGTCCAGCTGGCGTCTCGTCACAAGTGGTGTCCCCCAGGGGTCGGTACTGGGGCCCATCTTGTTTAATATCTTTATTGATGACCTAGACGAGGGGATTGAGTGTACCCTCAGTAAGTTTGCAGATGACACCAAGTTGGGAGGATGTGTCGATCTGCCTGAGGGTAGGGAGGCCCTTCAGAGGGATCTGGACAGGCTGGATAGCTGGGCTGAGGTCAATGGGATGAGTTTCAATAAGGCCAAGTGTCGGGTCCTGCACTTTGGCCACAATAACCCCATGCAATGCTATAGGCTTGGGGGAGATTGGCTTGAGGACTGCAAAGAGGAAAAGGACCTGGGGGTGTTGGTTGATGCTCGGCTGAACATGAGCTGACAGTGTGCCCAGGTGGCCAGGAAGGCCAATGGCATCCTGGCCTGTATTAGAAATAGTGTAACCAGCAGGAGCAGGGAGGTGATCATCCCCCTGTACTCAGCTCTGGTGCGGCCGCACCTCGAGTACTGTGTTCAGTTTTGGGCCCCTCACTACAAGAAAGACATTGAGGCCCTGGAACGTGTTCAGAGAAGGGCAACAAAACTGGTGAGGGGTCTAGAGCACAAGTCTTATGAGGAGCGGCTGAGGGAGCTGGGATTGTTTAGTCTGGAGAAGAGGAGGCTCAGGGGAGACCTCATCGCACTCTGCAACTTCCTGAAGGGAGGCTGTGGTGAGGAGGGGGTTGGACTCTTCTCCCAGATAACTACTGACAGGACAAGAGGGAATGGCCACAAGTTGCGCCAGCGTAAATTTAGACTGGATATGAGGAAAAACTTTTTCTCTGAAAGGGTGGTCAGGCACTGGAATGGCCTGCCTAGGGAGGTCGTGGAGTCACCGTCCCTGGCGCTATTTAAGAAGCGTCTGGATGAGGTGCTAAGGGATATGATTTAGTAGCTTAGTGGGTAGGGATGGTGATAGGAGGACGGTTGGACTAGATGATCTTGTAGGTCCTTTCCAACCTTGTCTTTCTATGATTCTATGATTCTATAACATTATCCCAAATGGGAATGTCTTTTACTGGCTTCTCTCCTTCATACTAACAAAAACTCAAAGGAGGGAAAGTCAGAACACCATTCTGGCTTGGTAGACATGGTAAATTGGAAACCATTAACAGGGTGGGAGGCATTAAGCCTAGATTGTATGTGAAGACCCCAATTTGTGCAGCAGGGCAGCGTTGAATTTGACACTGACATCACTTGCTGATAAACTTACTTTATTTCTTTTAGTTTCATATGCACACTCAAAAATTCATACCTGAAATTGAAAGTAGCAGGAACTGGAAGCAATCATTAGTCCCTGCTGTTTAATTGCACCATGGCATGGCACTGGGACCCCACCTGTGGGACTCAGGCCTTCCCAAAGAGCAGGGCCACCAGCAAAGCCCAGGGGTTAGGCTAAAGCATGAGTCCCTGAACTGCAGGAGCAGGGATCTGCAATGATCATTCATCTGTGGAAGCACGTTTCCCTTTTCTACAGCTGCTCAGTTGTGCACCAGGGTCCAGGCTTGCCCAGGACCATCCCATTTTCCCATTCATTTCTCCCACAGCCCTTGAGGCTGAATGGCGAGTGAAGGTGGATAATGGCCAGGATAGAAGAATAGACAGTGAAAAGTCATTTTAAGACTTTTCCCAATGCGACATTACAAGAGGAATTCCCTTTCCTGCCCTGCATTCATTGATGGACAGCTCTGCGAAGCACTGGGCACATGTGCTGTCCCTGTCAGCTGGCTCCCGCGCTGGGTGGGCAGTGGGGACAGCATGGACATCTCCATTTGGTGGCCTTCAGGGTCATTGTGGCGAGGTGGCCACTGGTTCTAGGAGGTCTGCTTTCAGGTTTTCCTGTTGCTTGGCATGGAGGGTTCCCTGTTTGCAGGAGGGTGCAGCCACATGGCAGTCTGTTCTGCTCTTCCTGGTGATTGCATGGGAGAATGCCAAGCATTTCACTAAATACTCTTACCAGCAGAATTACACAGGCTAAGAGTCACCTCATCCTTCGATTTGTACGCATGCATATATATGGGCTGAGGAGGAAGACAGTGAGAGACAAGCTGTCTGCATACACATTAATTTCTTTTGTCTTCTCCTTGTGAAATCCATTTTGCTAACCATAATCTATCCTTTTAAATCCATGCAGACTGTCACGAGTCACTTCGTACTTGTCAGCAGGCTCTAGCTTGTTGCTGACCACTGGTGCCAAATCTTCCTCTGTATCAATGTCAGAGATAAAATAAATCCAAAAATCCTCGATCTTTTTTCCCTTAAATATCTTCATTTTTGAGAAGGATTTTATTGGCCTATTTTTGTTCTGTTTGTTATTCCTCTTTTAGACAATTATTTTGAACAATATCATGTTTTTAATGTTCATTCCAATGGAGTGGTATAAATATTTTATCTTAAATGTATTCCAGCAGAAGGAGAGTGAACATTAACTGTCTATAAGGGTTAACCCATTAGTGAAAAGGAAGCCTGATAAATTGAAAGCGTGGCTTCTAGCCAAGAGGGATCGGTATATTCTGAGCATTCATTTTCAGCCCTAGGAGTGGCAATTCATGTTGCCTGTATCAGATGTGATACAGCTTATGAAAGAAGCAACCTCAGAGGCAAATCCAGTATGTTGCTATTCAGAGAGCTGGCCTCTGACTGTACGCGTGAATTAAGGGCAGTGCTTACTTACGAAGTTATCATTGTATCTGAAATCGGAAATTGTAAGTTGGAAATGCAGAAAAACTGTAAACAACTTTAAAACAAGACAGATTGGGATGCATATTAATCTAAAATGTTTAGGAAGAATTATTTATTCAACCGATATAATAAGCGCTGTCATATCGTAAACATTTTCATCCATATTTTCTTCTGCTCTGACTACTAAAATCTGTGATGAAGACAGTAACCAGATGCCTTGATGGAGCTGTTAATCCAACAGCATTCCCAAAACTTCAGTATGGATAAGAATTGTTAAGCAAGATGGTTGGAAGTGAATCTTCCATAGAACAATATATGTTTTAAGGATAATTTAACAGTAGTTAACCTTCTTGATTTAAAAGAAAATAGAGATTCCATACTTTTTTCTTCATAAACTCATTTTTCTTCATAATCTTTATTGCATACTTCTTTACTTGCAAACTTTATTTCAACAAAATTGTGTTTATTTTACAGTGTGTTTTATTTACATTGGTGTAAACATCTGCGTAAGAGCAAGGAGCAGGACTTTGGGCTTTGACAAACACAGGTGATACTGAGCTTGTAGTCACATCTCTTTCCAAAGAAAAACCATGCAGAGCCCCAGTGCTAGCAGTGCTTGGATGTAAAGGACTTTATGACAGATCATCTTGCTTGTGGACTACAGCCACAGAAGGCTACAGGGAAGCTTTTTTAGGGCCTTCATTTTCGTAGCTATGATGATAAACTCAATTTTTAGATGCTTGTTTTGCATATGGAATCACTTCAATTTTCTCTATAAAAGCACTTTATATATTTAAGTATTGCAGAATGCACTCACAAATGAATATGGCAGGCTCTGAAAACTCTATGTTACTGACGTGAGCTTGTTGTTCATTAAGGAAAAACTCAATATAGTTTAAACAATGTGGAAAATTAATGTGTGCCTACAGTAATGGAAGATGTATTTATTTATAGATCTTTCATATATTTGAATTATGTTTGTAAAATAGGCCTACTAAGTGGAATGAGCTTATTCTGAAATACATGAAATGCGCTATCTGCATTCAATTTCATGATTTACTAGTGGATGTTTCCTGTTGTTCAACGAGGAACACATTTGTTGATGCTGCAAAATACAAAATAATTTCCCATCAAATGCTTTTTCTTTGCTTCGCTTTTCTTAAATTTTCTGGCATGGAGAAAAGCATGTCAGCGGCTCATGTAGAGCACGCGACTAAGATTTACTTTCCCCGGTGTGATTATGTACTCTTGGTATTTCAGCAGTCTAGGGAGAAACATCCTGTATATTCATGCACTGGGTTAGGAAAATTATCATTCTTATTGGCTTCCAGCTGTTCAATAGCAGTATTTGCTGATCTACAAACAAATTGTAATCACTTTGGGTTTATAATTCATCATTCATTAGAACAGCCTGCTTGGACTTCTTTCTCCGAAACCAGACAAGATTTGCAAGTTTGGGAAATAAATAGTAACAAAATAGTCTGAAAGAAACTGCATCACGGGCGGGAAATTAAACCCCCAGAACTAAAATGCCAGCAACAACAGTTTTCAAAGTTGTTTTCCATAAATATCTATTTTCTAACTTGTTTTGTTTTGTTATGTATCCCAAGAGTTGGAACATTTTCTAGAGAACTTCTGGATATCTATGATTTCTTTCTCATTTACAGGAGGATCCCAAAGTGGCCAGAAGCCCAATGTGAATGCGTCTTGATCTCCTCTTGAAGGAGATGCACCAAAATGGCTTTCAGCTTTTAAATGTAATATTTTGTTTGAGCAGAAACTGTAGCGGTAAACTTTTCAAATAGCAAACTGTTGGCTAGGATAAAACAGTGGTGCAGGAGTCTGCAAACAATTTCCCTGTTTAGCTTGTCAGGTGCATTTTTGCAAGGTGAGATTTTCCCTTCAGGCTTGCTCACAGCCTGGCAGAGACCTCCTGGCCTGTACGAAATCCCATCAAGCCTCCCCTGGTTCCTAGCAGGAGAATTTCCTTTGGTAACCTCCCAGCCTAGGATCCCCTAGGGACCTGCTCCCAGAAAGCGCTAAAGGAAGACACCATCCCTGGGAGCAAAGAAAAACAAGTGTCATCCAGCTCAGCTTGAAATGAGCACAATCACATGCTCGTGACATGGGAGTCATCACATACACTATGCAGGCAATTACTTTTTGCCAGCTGCCTTTTATCGAAAAGCAGAATTCACTAACAGTATAAACTACCACAAAGAAAACATGATGTATGCAGCAAAGAAAAACATGGAATAAGATGTACTCTGAACTCTTACCATACTAAACTTGCTTTATCACAGAAGACCGTTCACTTTTTTCCTTTCATGCAGTTAGAGTTCCTGTGTGAATTAGCAATTACAACCAGGGCTTTTGGAGCACCACCTTAAAGATTTGTTCTTTCAGTCATGGTAAAGCAAATCCAAAAACCTCAGCTTTGCAAAGCTTCCAAAAATTTATAGAGAGCTTGTGTGCTCTGTTTTTAAACACAGGCAGCAATACCCTTTGGAACCCTTCTATATTTAATGCAGACAGTGATTATTTACTCAGTGACCACAAATGCTCCATAAATGTCTAGGTGCAGTAGCTGGTGTGCAGGAGTCAGGCTGAGTTGCTCCTATTTGAAAACTGATGTCCGAATGGTAGAGGTCTGTGGGGAAAAGGCACTGGAAACAAGCAATTTTGTTATTTTTTCCCATAGGTTTTGATCCTGCGTGAAATAAAGAAGTCTGTTACAGATCACTACCATGTGGCCAGATTCCGTTCCTCAGAGGCCTTGTGTGGTGAACCGTAATGTCAGATTTGTTTCAGAGGTCTCAGAGGGTGACATGGGAGTCATTCTGGACCGGTGGGTAAATCTGGACCGGTGTAGAGTGTTTTCCCCCAGAAAACACCCCGCAAGACACCAGCCAGGGAGTCACTGGAGTAGACTGAAACATTGCACTTGGATTGCTTGATAGCTAATTGGTTGATGGTAGATCACAAACAAGGGTAACAAAGGGTTAGCTGCAATTTCTGAGCTGGTCCTATTAGACTTCATTTAATAAGACACTTAATTGCATTATAAGGCTGCAGATCCCCTTGTTTGTGAAGTTCCCTCTTCTTTGCTCAGTTGTTGAGACATTACCATTACAGTGTTTTGGTGTCTGTAATCTGTTTGATGGGTCACAAATGTACAACAAAGGCTTTTTTTTT
>WBMW01004573.1:369088-380316 GCA_013396635.1 Penelope pileata | reverse complement strand
TTTTTTTTTTTTTTTGAGTCAGTCTTTGTTGTTTCAAAGGCTTTGATAGAGTTTATGGTATTTTTCTACAGGAGCCTTGTAGGAGAGAAAGCAATGAATAGCCTGGAAAATAAAAAGCTCTTTCCCAGGTAGCATAATATTGTGCTACCCTCAAGTAGTATCACAGTGAAAATTACTAGCTAGGGAGCTTTATTAAAATATGATTTGATATCAATCTCATTATATTATATGAGAGAAAGCTCAAAGCGATGTGTTTGCATTCACTGCCGTAGAGGTGCCATTTTCTCTGACAGGCATATGTTACTCGATTATCATTACCCTGCATTTCTTCATTTTCTAGGCACTATTACAATAAAACGACCAACCCTTAATAAGGCTTCCAGCACCGAAGGAGGCCAGGTAGCCTCCTCCTGCTCCTTTTCAAAGGGAAGCACCAGGCTCCTTGCAGGACTCAGCCTCCACTGGGGAACAACCAAGTAACTCTCAACCGTTCCAAGTTTCTCAAAAACACACTGCTATTTTAATGTCCGTGGTGGTATTTTTTCCCCTAAACATTTAGACTCTGTCATGGTAACAGCTACTTTTAGTTCTAAGTTTGTCTTCTCATCCTTCAAGTCAAAAAAATGACAAAGTATTCCCTTCAAATGGTAAGTTCATAGTTTTTAACTTTGAGTAACTATAAGCAGTTATACCAGTAGTGATGTGTGAGTTGCTTTGGATTTCTTATGCAAAGGTAAATTATTATATTGATTGTTAAAACAGATATTTGCAGTAACAAACGATCACGTTAACTATAAAATAAAGAATGAAGAGAGGCACCCAGATGCTCAAGACAGCAAGAGAGGAAGCAGCAAAATTAGCATTCCTGATACCTATTTAAAAACCAAGAAGCTATAAGCAGTGGTTTCATAACTGGGTAACAGAGGGGATCAATGCTCCAGTTTTCTCTGCACAGTTAACTTCAATAGGTTTGCATGGGTATAAGTCAGTTTGAATAATTGCATGTTCAAAGTCTTGATATTATCAACAGGTAAATGTTTTATTGTCCAAGCCAGTGTTAAAGGAATGCACATTTAAGACCCTTAAATGTAGCCCTTAACAAATGTTAACAAATGCTACTATTATTACTACTACCATATTTGAATAATGCTGGAAGTAAAATACAGTGGATGCAAAAATAGATGCTTTCCGAGTATAAATTGGTTGATTACATACTTTGCTCAAAATAAGAAACTACTTAATTCTGCCACAGAAATCCAACATTTCTTTTCAGACTGGTCTGATCACAGTAAATCACAGTCAATCAAATTTAAGGAAAAGAGGGCATGCAAGCCATTTGCTTATATAAGAAGTAAATTACAGGATCTTCATGGTTTTTACTTAAGTTCTGACTACCAAGTGATTCTTGTAACTCTTTATTCAACTGGCTTGTATTTGTAAGAAACCAGAACAATGTTCATATATTAAAAAGTGCAATTGATTCATTTTACAAAGGAAATGAGTATTTGTGTGACATCTTGTGCACTTTCTAAGTCTGAAGACACAGCATTACTATCAAGTAATATTGAAACTTTACACTAAAGTTGAAACATGCTGCTAGTTCTAGCTATGAAATGACACTACATTATGCAGGACGGTTAAGGCAAGTTGTATTCTAGCATCTAGCTTAAGAACAGAATGGTTTATAAATGGATTGTGTTTATTATCCAGAAACTACACCCTGCCGTAGCCCAAAGGAGAAACACACATAATATATACAGAACACATAAATATTTCACATCAGTTCATTCTACACCATTTTTCCTTTTTTCTTTTTTTTTAAGTGAGAGTATGAATCTTTAAATGTCACTGTAAATATTGCTTTAGACAGAACTTGCTGGATTTCCTAATCCAGGAAAGCACTTTCCACTAATCATATGGTTGAAGTTACGGTTTGTCGTACATCCTTTTCTGGATCAGGGCAGCTAGCACTGATTAATAGTAAAAATTAATACTAAATAGCATGTCTTCTTTGTAGAGGACTCACGACAAAATACTTATTTTATTATGCCTCTCCAACCCTAATGTTCTTTGAATGCTTTAAACAATTTGTGTAAGAAAACAGTCTTTTCTGTTTTAAAGTATAATTGTAGGTCTTCTTCCTGATCTGGTGCAAGGGTTACAAACACATTCTCTAAGAACATTACATTACCTCAAATAGGCTAAGAAAAGCTTCCTTCTGATCAGCTCAGTGTTCTGTATACTGTAGGAAATGAAGAGAATAGAACAATTCACATAAATTTGCATTAATGACACTGAATTCCTATCAAAGACTAAATTTAATCTACATTTCAAAAAAAATCAGTGTGACTAACATTTTTTCGGAAAGGTAACCTACTTGAGCATCAGCTTTATGGCTGTTTGTAGAAATTAAAAATCTTTTCTTTAAGATTTGGGGTAAAACTTAAAAGCTATGAACCCATCTAAAGCAGCTGAGGTCCCATTCTCAAAACACACTTGGAGGATGTCTACATTGCCATGTGTTGCCACATTCAGACTCACCTGCTTCTACTGGCATAATACCAAGCTTTTCGTATCCCTACTGCAGAGACTGCTCATACCTTTTGAGAGCTATTCACAAAGAATCACAGAATGGCTGAGGTTGGCAGGGCCCTCTGCATCCCTCTACTCCAACCCCTGCTCAGCAGGGTGCCCAGGCCCACGTACAGGCGACTTCTGAAGATCTCCAAGGAGGGGACTCCGCGGCCTCTCTGGGCAGCCCATGCTGCCTGAGGTTTAGAGGGATCCTCCTGTGTTGCAGTTTGTGCCCATTGCCTCTTGTCCTTGCACTGGGCACCACTGAAATTAGCCTGGTTCTGTCCTGTTTTGCATCCTCTCTTCAGGTATTTATGGACACTGATGAGGCTGAGCAGTCCCAGCTCTCTCAGCCTCTCCTCTCTGGGCCCTTCAGCATCTTGGTGGCCCTGCGCTGAACTCCCTTACGTCCATCTCTGTCTTGCACTGGGGTGGAGAACACTGCAGATGTGATGTCACTGGTGCTGATTAGAGTGAAATAATGAACTCAGCTGAGCTTTGCGTAACACAGCCCAGGATACCATTAGCCTTCTTTGCAGCAATGGCCCATTGCTGGCTTATGTTCAACTTGGTGTCCACCGGGACCTCAGGTCCTTTTCTGCAAAGCTGCTTTCTAGCTTTCCTCAATCACACTGCAGTTACGGAGATTAAGCATTGGCATTAAGGATGTTGGAGTGTATAGGGTGTCAAAACTTGGATCCCTTTTAGGAAGTATTTTTTGGATTATTGTGTAAAACTGAGTCCATCTTTTCTGATCCTTTGAAGTGTCAATGTCTTTAAGTCAGCTACACCCTTGCTTGAGGCACTCCAGAGACAGCACGCTGGTTGTTTCCCTTCTTTCCACCTCAGTGCTGTGCACTCCAGCTGCCCTCTGCACTAGCAATGAGCTCGTACAGCAGGCAGACATCCTGGGAGATGCTGGAAACCCACAGTAGTTTTTGAACTGTGGAGGGTGGCAGAGTTCCGGGTGGGTGCCTTTGGCAGCAATGGGAATTCCCCCAGTGCTGCAGTTGCTCTGGGTCCTGAAGAGACCAACACTTCAGGTGCAAGGTGTATCGTGAGAGGAGGACCACATCAGCACGGAGACCTGGGCTGACAAGCTGTGTCTCCAGACCTTCTGTCCCAGGGAGCACATGTATTTCCTAAACTTGCTCTGAGCCTTCAAGGAGTGGGGCATTTACGCCCTGCAGTGGAAACCCATAGGGCTGGTTACACCTCACTGCTGTAAGCTCATGGCTGGTTCAGCACTGGCACGTTGCTCTCTCTCAGCTAGTGGGGATGTGTAAGGCAATCAATCGTGTGGCTTGTGTGTGCATAATGGGTACAACTAATGTGCCTGAAATAGCAGCTGCCTTTCCGATAATGGGCTTCCCAAAGTGTGCTGGGTGTCATTAATAGTATTCATGTCTGCAGGTTGCTTGCCAGAAAAAGTAAGTAAATACATTTATCAGAATTCAGCACAGACAAGCATCAAAATGAAGCATGCAGGAAAGGCATGTGAAGAAAGTGTATCCACCTTGGGAATTTCGGGAGCCAAACTGAGTCTGCTCTGCATGGGCTGTTCTCCATTACTGTGTTTCCTGGAGAGACAGAAGCGCATGTTGACAGGCTGCGAACGGGGAGCACATAGCTGCTGGCAGCACAACCAACACTCTCAGAAGCTCTCTGCCCCTGCCCTGGCTGCATGCAGAGAACAGGAGCACCCCAAGAAAAATCAGACTGGTGAAGTTTACTGCTCTGCACAGCCACTGAGGCTTACAGGCCATGCAACCTGAGAAAGCACTGTAATGGTACGTTTGGTATAAATCCAAATGATTCTAGCAGTGTGACTCTGCCTCTACAGAGAGCAGTACTTGCAAAAATACCATGCTCGGGTTACCCATGGCTCTTATCTTCATATGGAAGGATTGTCAGTTACATGCCTGCTCTCTCTCATCTTCCCCGTCTCTCCGTGCAATATGCTTTGGATCACAGAAGACCACGGGGGAGAGAGGAAGTATGTGACCTGTCCCTAAATCCCATTCCACTACATTCAGTATCCATGACAATAACATGCTCATTGGCTACAGTGAAATCAGAAATCACTCCCTGCAACTTCTGCATCAACAAATACAATAAATGGCAGTCACCACAGTCTGGATTTGATACCTACAGGTCCAGCTCTTCTTCAGTCTTTTCCCAAAGCCAGCTACATCCCGGGATGCCTCACAGCTTTTAATAACCTGGGCTGTTCCCAAAGCTGCACTTCTTTTTTCACTGCAGGTTTTATCTCCTTCCTTCAGAACAGCTTGACTGTGTTGAAAACCATGCCTGAAGAATGAAAGTCTTTCCCATGCTGACAAGAGACACTCCAGTGCCTTCCTCCACGCGAGTGGCAGAGTGTTGAGCAACGAGTACGGAGTGATTTGGTGCACCTGGGCTGGGCTGTGACACCAAGCCCAGCTGGAGACCAGCCACTAGTTGCACACCCCAGGGCTCGATGCTGAGGTCAGTATGGCCTAATGTCTTTAGTGACCTGGACAACGGGACAGAGTGCACCCTCAGCGAGCCTGCAGATACGTGCTGGGCTCTGACCAGCTGGAGAGTGGAGCTGGACCTAAGAGTCCTGGTGGGCAGTGAACACAAGTTGGCAGAACACAAGCCAGCAATCTGCTTTGTAGCAAAGGAGGTTACTGGTGTTCTGCGCTGTGGGAGGAAGATTGTTGCTAGCGGTTTGAAGTGGGTGATCCTTCCCCTCTGCTCAGCACTGCTGAGATGCACCTGAAGTGCTGGGTCTGGTGCTGAGCTCCCCAGTTCAAGAGAGACACGGACATACTGGAGAGAGCCCAAAGGGCCACAAAGGTGGTTATGGGCTTGGAACATCTAACATGTAGAGGGTGAGGCTGAGAGGGCTGGGGCTGTTCAGCCTGGCGAAGAGAAGGCTCAGAGTGGATCTCATCCTCATGTGTAAGTCCCATTCTCAAAATACAGTTGGGTTGTACCACTTGGAGAATGTCTCCATTGCTCATATCCTTTGAGAGAAGAGTAATGAGGATGGAGCCAAACTTTCTTCAGTGGTATTCAGCCAAAGGCCATGAGGCAATGGGCACATACTAAAATGCAGGAAATTCTGTTTAAGCATAAATAACAATGATTTTCTTACTGTGAGGGTGGAAGAACACTGGGACAGGCTGCCTGGACAGCCTGTGGAGTCTCTGTTCTTGACACTCAAAGCCTGACCAGGCACAGTCCTGAGCAACCTGCTCTGGGTGGCCCTGCTTGAGCAGGGAGCTTGGACTGGCTGGTCTCCGGAGGTGCCTTCCGTGTGTGACTGATGGCTTTTTCTGGAACAGGGCTTACACAAAAGATAGATTCGTTAAATGCAAAGCAGTTTGGCAGGGCTGGGGCTTACAACGCAACATACACCACATTCTCATTGCCAGAGATGGGAACGCCTGCAGATGTCAGTAGGTGAGGTCATTTATGGATTTTTGGTATTGTCAGTAGTTTAGGCACACTGGCAACATAGAAATATTGGCTGGGGCCTTAAGTTACATCAAAAATCATTAGGTACTTTCAGATACTTATAAATGTTTTTCCTTAAAACTCTTTTGGCTGCCAGAGATGCCTTTTGCAGAGAAGAAAGTTTTAAGTACTTCCATTTTTAAAGTCTCTTTCTAAGTACCACTCTGATTTTATTTATTTTGGAAAAAAAAGGGCAGCAGGAAGTTGGATTGTTAGTGTTTTGTGTAATTTGCTTTTTTCATTACATTGATAATTCTGTTCTCCTTTGCAACTGATTTACAAAACTCATTTTTGTGCAAACAATACAATTGTAAGGACTAATTGAGTATTTTATTTTAGCAGCGCGTGAAAAACAAAATCTGGGACTTATTGTAATTTGGAACTGGATTGTACCAATCCAGAGCTTAAAGCCTCAGCGTGATGGGAAATGGTGTCTCTGGTTTTGGGGTAGGTTACAGAAACAGGACAAGAAGAGCAGCAGCAGGGGCCTGCCATCCCTGTGGCTTGTGTCTGCTTGGCACAAGGACATTGGCATGACCAGGGCTCTACAGATCATCTTCTGCTAACTGTGAACTTGATCTGCTTGTTCAAGGGTCTGAGATCATTATAAATGATGTCAAATTGTCTCCTCTAAAGGAAATGGAGAAAATCTTCCTGCCTTCTCGAAACATGAAGTGGCCTGACGGCTAAATCCAAAGGCACGTAGGCACATAACACGGGCACCTGTTAGAACAGATTTCTAAAAGCACAAGTACAGCCCATAACAGTCCCACCAAGCATTCTGCTCGTTTGGGAGGCTGTGTCTACCAAAACTCACCTTCAGTCCCTGAAGTTCCTAAGTTTCTGATGCCAAGCATACACAGAACTGCTGCTGGCTTGCCTAAACTAACTGTGCATGTGCCTGCCTGCTTCCCAGTCCAGCGTGGGGCTGACAGATCAGGCACTGAGCCTTGGCCTCCTCTCCCTCTGAACTGTGCTGCTGTGCCAGTCCTGGGGGCACACAAGGAGCAAGCAGAGGGAAACATCCTCTGTGCTGTGTAGGGAGGACGCTCCCCAAGGGAGGCCGACAGCAAATGGCTGCAGGTCTGCAGCAGAATGACCTCCTGGTTTTTTGTTAGTGTTTTCTAATAAAAGTGTTAAAATGCATCCAAAAAATCAATTGTTGGTATACTCCATCTCCTCTATGAATTTTTTGAACTGATGTTCAGTAATGTGACAAACAGCTTTCAAGATAAGGCACCTTTATCATAAGAGGAAAATAAAGAAAGAGAAACACAAGGGCAGTGTGCAGGGAAGGTAACACTGCATGGAGTGCGTCCCTGCTCTGCCCAGCGCTCAGTTCTGATGAGATTGGTATCACATTTTAATGAAACCGCACCACATTTTAGTGTGACTTGTATGCACTTATGCAACACTCGGCAGGAATGTGTCAGTCTCAGGAGTGCATTGGTGACGGATCCACTTAAAAGGATCAGCCCCCAACCCCCTGTCCTTCCACAGGGCCCAGGAAATGCTGCAGGGCCACCAGGGACAGTGTGGTTGGCTCAGGTGTCTTCCACCTGTTCTGAACTATACAGAAATTCCTGGGGCTTGAATGACCAAAAAGCTGGGAGATATTCTCCTTAGGACCTTCTCAAACTCTTTGTAACCACAAACGTGGATGTGAACATGGACAGTGGGTGTCAGTCACCAAGAAAAAATAAAGCAAAGTTTAGAGGCCTAGAAGCTCAGCTCTTGTAATGTAGAGGTAACTCCTGGCACGTATTTGCAGCTACTGAGAGGCTGTCCAGTCCTGCAACCCTCAGTTCCATCCATCTGCATCCTAGCTTTTAGGGAATAAATAAGAATAAGAAAATAATACATAAAAAAAAAATAAAATGAAGTAGAGAGGATGCTCCAAAGAATAAAACCCTTCCTTGGGAATATTGTGCTGCTTTTGCTCTTTAATTCCAGGGTGCTATTACACATGCTTCGGATGACCTCCATGCTGCAGTATCAAGTAAGAAGGAAGGGTATCTCCTTGAAAATCAAGATTCAGTTCATTTAAAATTCTCTGAGGGAGAAAGCTGTAGACAGAAGAGAACTGGCAGGAAGTTCATATGCTGCTGGTGTGATATGTTCATCATAAAATGCACATCTAAATCAGGTGACCGCTTTCTTCCATTACTAGCACTGGGAGACGCAGAAGCAGTTGTTCAGTGTGAAACAGCTCATGTGAGTAACAGAATGCAATTAAATTAACTTGAGCCAGGCACCCATGCCAGCTTTTCCTGTAGCACAGAAACGGGAATTACAGAGTGTCATTGCTTAAAAGGATTTATACGTAAGGTCTTGCATAAGAGAAGCATATATATTCCACTCAGTAATGCAAATACTGCCAGTTATTTAATATGTAGTATACCTATTCCTGAAAAGCCTGAATTAAAAAAATAAAAAAAAAATAATAAAAAAAAAGAGTTTATCCTTCCTTCAATTTGAAACATATTTCTGGAGCAAATCCAAAACAGCAGCTGGGATTCATGTCTCCTGCAGGACCCTGGAGAATCCCACATGCAGTCCTAGGGAATTTTTACTCACTTTAAAAGTGATGGTGATATAAAAAAATAGCTAGAAAATGGCTTATTGTGGACTGGAGAGCAGGGCAATCTATTACTTTATGCCTCTGACCTGCAATTTTGCAGAACTCCAGTGCTGGCTGAAAGTCAACTGGAGGATCAGAACTGCAGTGTTAAGGCTCAATGTTTGTGGGCTTTTTCGTTCCTAATGGAAAGGCAAGGGCATCAGAGGCAGTAGGTAAGATTTAGGACATGGATGACACACAATCATCTGAAGTTTTATTTCATTCCATAACACTTTAAAACCCAAGAAATGGCATAGGTTAGGAGAGTAAGCGTCAGAGCACATTTTTAAAATCAGCAATACAGCTTCTAAAACACTTCACTGCCCTGCGAGCTGCCTCCTCGCAGTGTGCGCTCCAGAAACCCTTGGGACCACTTTCAGCACATCCCTGTGCAGGTGCTGGCTGCGCTGGGCTGACCCTGGCCCCGCTCCCTTCATTCCGCCTTGGGCAGTGTTGCTGTGCCTGCACGCCCTGGGGCATCTCCAGAGAGCTCAGCCCTGCGAGCCACGGGCCGGGCCGTGGATCCCGCTGCAGGGTGCTCAGACATCCATCTGCATGCTCACGTGAATAATCATCTTTCCAATAAGAAAAATAATGTTATTTAAGAGATATGAAAGGAAGGAGAGTATTACTAAAAGCATGTCTCGTCTTGAAGGAAGGATGCAAGACGATGGTTCAAGGATGCAGTAAATCCAAATTTATCACCCCCACTAATGCAATGTGCCAAAACTGGCAAAAACTCAGCCTGCTGGTTCTAAGTTATTAAAATGTTTTCAATTTGAAAATACTGTTCCACTGTTTCTCGTTTTAGGTCAGTGCCACCTGTCCTCTCACAGCCAGCAAAAGCAACTCCCTGCTGCACACTCCAGAATTCGGCAGGAATGTGGCACGTGCCCGACCCAGGACACTGACCATGGGGTCCTGCCACATGCTGCTGGTGGGGGAACCGCGGCCCATGTGCACCAAAGGAAAGCCAGCCACTGCCACACCATCGGTGCGGTTTTAATCAAGGGGTTTTCGTGGCATCAAGGTGCACATTCTGCTTGAGGCATTGGCATGAAGTCAATGCAGAAAAATGCTGTGTCAGGAAACTCTCATTATGTTCACAACAGAAATTAAGACGAAGGAACCCTTCAGATCTGAATGAAGGGCTCACGAGTAGCTGTTTGACCATGTAAAATTACGTAATTTCTATAAATGTGAGGAAATGACAGCCAATGCAAAAAATAATCACAACGTAACTGCCAGGCACTGTGAAGCTGATATAGCTGTCCACCCCCAGAATTGCCTCAGAAAAAAATAATTAGCTTCACATATATTGCTATCATGATTTTAGAATAAAATTCAAACCTGACACTTATGCAGGTTTTTTGGGGGGTGGGGATAAAAAATAAAGGGAATATTTCATTGCTGTACAAAAAGGTTGTTGGGTCATGGCTGTGTAAGAAACAATTTCAGTGGTGAGATTTGAGGCCTTTTGGTCAAGGCTGTAAGAGACTGTAAGGAGGGGGTGCAGTACTGACAGACATCGACCTGCCACGACAGCCTTCTGCATCCTCTTTGGGACCAGTCCCACTCTGCGAGGTTCTGTGTGTTTTAACCCTTTGTTTCCACACGTGAAGAGGCAAAGGGGATCTGGCGGTGTTGGTCAACAGCTGGCTGAACATGATCCAGCAGTGTGCCCAGGTGGCCAAGAAAGCCAACAGCATCCTGGCCTGCATCAGAAAGTGTGGCCAGCAAGGCTGGGGAAGTGATTGTCCCCCTGTGCTCAGCTGTGGTGAGGCCGCACCTCAAGTACTGTGTTCAGCTTTGGGCCCCTCACTGCAAGAAAGACATCAAGGCCCTGGAACGTGTTCAGAGAAGGGCAACAAAACTGGTGAGGGGTCTGGAGCACAAGTCTTATGAGGAGCGGCTGAGGGAGCTGGGATTGTTTAGTCTGGAGAAGAGGAGGCTCAGGGGAGACCTCATCGCACTCTACAACTGCCTGAAGGGAGGTTGTGGTGAGGAGGGGGTCAGCCTCTTCTCCCAGGTAACAAGGGATAGGATGAGAGGGAATGGCGTCAATGGGAGTTTCAGGTTGGGTATTAGGAAAAATTTCTTCTCCGATAGAGTGGTCAGGCACTGGAATGGCCTGCCTAGGGAGGTGGTGGAGTCACCATCCCTGGAGGTGTTCAAGAAACATGTGGATGTGGCACTGAGGGACATGGATTAGTGGGCATGGTGGTGATGGTTTGGTGGTTGGATGTGATGATCTCAGAGGTCTTTCCAACCATAATGATTCCATGAAACCACCGACGAGCGCCAAAGGGCACGGTGTGAGCCTGTCTGAATGCTGTTAACCAGCAGGGCCAGGGTGAGACGCCCGTAGGGCACAGGCAGCGAGCGCCCCGCCCAACATTTCGGGAGCCCCGAGGGCCCCCGCCCCTCAGTCCCCTCAACAGGTGACCAGACGCTGAAGCGTGCCCACGGCGGGGCTCCGATCCCCGCCCGGCGGGGTTCAGTCGGAGGCCCCCGGCGGGGTGGGGCGGGG
>WBMW01004573.1:349556-369061 GCA_013396635.1 Penelope pileata | reverse complement strand
CCTCCACCTCCTCCTCTTCCACCTCCTCCTCCTCCCTCCCTCCCTGCCGAGCGCGGGCCGGCGCCGCGCCCTGCCATGAGCGCCCCGCCGCACTGAGCAGGACGCGCGGAGCCATGCCGGGCTGGAAGAAGAACATCCCCATCTGCCTGCAAGCCGAGCCCGAGCGAGGTGAGCGCCGGCGAGGAAAGGGGGGAAGGGAGCAGGGCGCGGGGCGGCTGCTNGGCCGGCGAGCAGCCCTCGGGCGCGGCGGGGCCCGGGGTCCCCCTGCGCTGCCCCCCGGCCGAGGTGCAGCCTTGGGTCCCTGAATCCTGGCGGAGTGCTCCCGGTCATCCTGCAGGGTGGCCGCTCTGTTTGCCCTAATAAAAGGGTGACTTGGACCTCGCCACAAAGAGGGCTTCCACCGTAGGAGGGTGCTTTGGTACTGCTTTATGATCAGCCCGAGGGGAAAGGGCTGCTACACCACATCTAGGAGCCCTGAGGTGTGCCTATCCCCTTGCACCTGACTTCCAGCTCACTAATTCCACGGCACCGCGTGCAGCCGTGAAGTAGGACAGAGGGTTTGGGCTGCCGCCTTGTCGGCGAGAGAGCTGTCCTGCTAGGAGCCAGAATTCGCTGGGCGTGAGAAAGGAGGGGTTTGTTTGCTCTGTGAGAAAGTGCCGTGCTCCTGTGCTGGAGGTCTGCCTCAGAGCTGTGCCCTGTTTCTTGCTGGTGGGTCCTGCTCTCCGCGGGAGGCTGAGCACAAACACATGACGTAATAAAGACAGCAACTGAAGTGGGAGCAGGTATCTTTGCCGTGAGAAGCTGGGTTTTGTCTTTCTCCGTAGAAAATGCAGCACTACTGAAATGTGAGGTCGTGTTTCTTCGTGTCAGGAGTCCACCGATGCTGCTGAGAAATCGCAGGAATAGGCTAGAAGACAGTTGTCAAAACATATCAGATGCTTTTACAGATGGGGAAACTTTAAAAAGGGGCTAATCTGGATATGTCAGAAACAGGAAAGATTTTTCTCATTTCATTCTGCATAAAGGTTGTGTGGTGAGCTGTACCATGCCGGCTTGTCCTCCCTGGAAGTAAGCAGCCGTAATGGCTTTGCTCTGATGGGTGTAGTGCCAGTTAGAATACTGAGCTGACAGCAGCTCGTCCCGTATTTTCAGTCAATCTTCCATCTTCATTTTGAAGGTGGATAGATTTAGTTTGTAATAGTTGTATCACTGATGCTTTTCTTTGTTGAATTTCCACTGTGCAAATAAAAAAAAAATTCTTCCGTGCCTGAAGTAAATGATGATTTCCTGAAGTGTGCTTCGTTGCATTTCGCTTAAGTTTGGCTCGTAATTTAGCAGGATGCCTGTTATGGGAACTCTTCTGCTTCAGACTCAAGGAAGTGTTCAACGGTCAAAATTGTTAATCAGCATTGAATTTTGTCCTTGGGTTTAAAAAACAGATGAAATAAAGCTTTCAAACTAGCTGGAAAAAATGGCCAGGGCAGTGACGAAATGAAGGTGTATCTTTAGCTAATGTAGGAGTTTAGTATGGCATTGAGTTAAAAGGCAATTACAGATGCAGTTAAATCCTGGTTCAAAGCCAGTTGGGCTAACATCCCCCTCTGCTGTTTCTAGAAAATATTTCCATTCAGATGCTCTGCAGAATGCTTTACGTGTATCCTGCTTGTGAATGTAAGTGCTGCTATTTCGAACAAACACCAGAGCCGTCTCTTAATGTTCTGTGATTTACATATGGAATAGTATCGGATATAAAACACATGCCATTTACATTACTGAATATGTCACATATATAAGCACATTAATACGGCATATAAAGTCTCAATTTATCCGTCCTAGGTTTTAGAGAAAATTGAATAATAATGCATAGAATATTTTTATTCAGTAACAGATCAGAAATATATCATGCATATGTGTTCTTTGGATTTTATGTAGGTGTGATCTGGTTGTTCAAGCCAGTGTTTCCTCTCAGTGTGAGGAACCTGTCTTTGTTGCACCCTGTGAACGCCTGTAGGACAGACTGGTGGTGCTTTGGCTGTGTAATAACACAGCACTCCTCAGCCAGTTCACTGCTTGTACTTCTTGGTGGTGGATATTCCCAAAATGAAAAGGAAAAAAGAGAAGAGCCAGAGACTAGGGAGTAGCTAAATAGTCCCGGTTCATCCAGGTGCCTCCTACTGGCTTTCCTCTTCAGCCCCAGCTTCATTGTATCCACTGTCCATATACCTTTTGTGTCATAACAATGTTAGCATACAGCCTTAATTTCAAGCCCAGGTGCAGATACTGTAGCAGCAGAGTTGAACCTGAAAAGAAGAGAATGCTGGTAGTGGTGGGGAGAAGCGTGAAGGCAAGGTTCGCTGTGGTACAAGTGATTTGTACAGATCTTTCCCCAGCTATTTCTTCCTCAGACCTCTCACGGGCTTCCTCTTAGCCCTCTCTTGTGAGCCGTGCTTCCTTCACACGTGCCATTGTAGAGCTGTGGGAAGGAGGGCAGTGCTGGGCACTGAGACTCGGGGCTGAGAGGTGGGTGGGTTTGCTACAGGGACTGTGGGGCTGTGTGGAAATCTCAGTGTACCGTCAGGTGAATCCCTGAGGCACTGTGGCATGAAAGGCTCCCTTGGTGCTGATGTTCTTGTCTCAGTCCAGACCAATGCAGCATTGGTTTGGGGAGCATTTGAAATGCTGTTGTATCTCTGCTGGTGCTTGATTCACCTTGTGTGTCAGAAACAAGACACAGGCACTTACTGCAGCTGCATGTGGCTGGTGTGAGAGTTCAGCTCTAAAAAAGCCTGTGCAACTTCATTGTTTTTATGTAAAGAGCTGTCAGGATGTTGGAAATGGTGATACCTTTGTATGGGCACACTGAGTGTGCTCTCAGGGTTATTTTAATGTGTCAATATCCTTGTTTGCCCCTTCCTTGCTGCAGAGCCTCTCTTCTATGCTGAATGCTTACCTCAAAAAGTCCTTTGCTCAGCCTGTTGTTGTTGTTCCTTCAAGTCCTGTGCCGAAATGGAGATTATCTAAAACTTGACAAAACAAGGATTTTGCTAATGGAAATTGGCTGGTTGTGCTACAATGATGCAACAGAGACGTGGTCAACACTGTTGGATCACCTTGGCAAAAACTGATGCCCTGAGTGAAGGAGAATAACGTGGCACATGCCACCTCCTATATTCCATGTCTCAAAGAATGTCATCGTGATTTTTTTTTATTTGATGATGGTCTAATCTTGTTATAAACCACCTAAAACACTTTTTGAGGTGACATCTGAGCAAATACTTTGAGAAGAAAAATGTTCCTGGAATTAACTTTGCGCATTATCCCTTTCAGTCAAGTTAAATGAAGGCATTTTATGGAGCTCCTGGTTCAACCTTATAGTTGATCAAGTTTGACAGGAGTACAGAAAATAAGATTTGCATATTTTGTGTGTTCACTGAAGGGCTGCTTGATATCCCTTAACATACATGGTTATTAATTTTACAAACACATCCAAGTATATAGTTGGATCTTGATGATAAAACCAGATGTAAAAAAAAAAAAAAAAAAAGGTATTATGCCTTCTGTAGTTGTTCTGCCTCTGTTCGCAGCACAGTAGCCCAGTTACATTGAGGAAGCAGGAAAGACTGCGTTTTTATTTTCTGCTCATCCATCTATATTCCCAAATTTTGATGTTCAGGGAGATAAGTTGAAATTTAGGAAACATTTTAGAGGAAACGTTTTAAAACCCTGGACTCAAGAAGTAAAGAATAGACAGTGTTTTGTGACTCATGCCTCAAATACAAAGCTAGTGTGTTCTCATGGAAGATGTTGTGGCAACACACATCTATCTCTGAGTTTACTGCTCTGTGAGCTTGTCTGCTCATTTTAAGCTGGAGGAGAATCAGTTTCTCAGATAAGTGAGAGATACAGTCCCATTATTGGAGTTAATCGTGTTATTGTGGCTTAGCAATTTACATCTGATCAAACGAGGCTGCTTTAGCAGAAGATGTGCTTCATGCTCTCTCTGGATGCAAGTTAAAAAATATTAGCTTATATTTCAACACAAAAGGATGAGGATAGCTGTTTATCGTCTGTAAGCTAAGACGTAATAAGGTAAGAGGAACCTCATCCTTTCTGAGCCTAAGTGAGTCCTCAGAAGCTGAAGAAAGCAAGCTGAAGACCTAGTATTTGCGTTCAGTTGACTGATTTGTAAACTTTGGGATGTCAGGAAAATTTGCGACTGGAAACGTTGTTGAAAGGCTTTCTGTGTTGCTTTGTCTGTTTTCTCCTATGTCCGCATTGGGCTTATGTGGCGAGGTTTTGGAAGTGAGGGGCTGCAGGGGTGCCCTCTGTGAGCAGAGCCCAGCGCTGCCCCGTGTCAGAGCAGAGCCAGCTCCAGCTTCTCCAAAAGGAACCCAGCGCTGCCAGAGCTGAGCCATGGGTGATGCTGGGTGTGCTCTGGAAGAGCAGATCTGAGAAAGGGAAAAACTGCTGTGCAACAGCAGATGGGAGAGAGGAGTGAGAAATGTGAGAGAAACAGCCCTGCAGCCACCAAGGTCAGTGCAGGAGGAGGGGAGGAGATGCTCCAGGCACAGAGCAAAAGTTCCCTGCAGCCCAGGAGAGGCCCATGGTGGAGCAGCTGTCCCCCTGCAGCCCATGGGCACCACATAGAGCAGATCTCCACGTGCAACCATGGAGGAGCCCATGGTGCAGTGGTGGACGTGGCCTGGAGGAGGCCGCAGCCCATGGAGAGCCCCCACAGGAGCAGGGCCCAGGCCAGAGCTGCAGCCATGGAGAGGAGCCTGTGGTGGGTTTGGGGGAGCTGCCACCTATGGGGATCTGTGCTGGAGCAGTGCTTGAAGGGTGGGCTCTGTCATACAGAGCTGTGTTGGAGCAGTGCTTGGAGAGCTGCAGCCTGTGGGAAGCCCACATGGGATGAGTTTGGGAAGGACGGCGCCTATGGATGAGACCCACATGGGGCAGAGAGTGATTATGAGGGGGCAGCAGTGACAAAGCATTATGGGCTGACTACAGTCCCCGTTCCCTGTTCCCCTGTGCCACTTGAGGGAGGAGAGGGGGAAGCATAGGTGGATGGAGGATGGTGTTTTTAGTTTGCTTTTAGTTCTCACTGCTTTAGTCTGTCAGTAGTAGGCAATAAATTGCATTAATCTCGCAATGCTGAGCCTATTTTGTCTGTGACAGTACTTAGTGAGCGATCTCCCTGTCCTTCTGTCAACCTTTAAGCCCTCTTCCATCATATTTTCTCATCCTGTTCATTTGAGGATGGACAGTGTGAGAGTGTTACAGTGGAGTTCAGGTGCTCGTTAGGGTGAAACTGCCACAGAGCGTCACATGCATCCTGAAAAGTCAAACTGTAAAACTGGATGGAAGAAAAAATGTTTAGAGTGCCCCAGTGAAGGCACTGTCTGACTTAATGTAGAGTGAACAGTTGGGGTGTTTGGTCAATTGTCCGATGTGAAGCACTTTGCAGTTGCTTATGTTTAAGGTGGAGAAGTCATGAGTAAATGTGAAGGACAGAAGTGGAAGGAAATGTCACACATCTTAAGCTGCTGACACAGTTGTGGTTGAGCCAGCTTCTTATGTTGCTTTCTGTTCCTTCAGTAGCATCTGAAAATCTAAATCTCAAATTAGAAAATTCTGATAATAAAAGATTATGACAGTGTTTTGTTGTTAATCTAAATGATTAATGATCCTTGTCTTGGCTTCTGCCTATTTTCACCTCAGTCTGACTGAACTGAATCCTGGACAGTTGGTCTTTCTCCACTTGATAGCCTGAAGAGTGATGAAGGTAACTTGCTGCTCTGGCCGGGTAGCATAAGGTGACACTCAGCTGGTTTTCATTAGCACATGCAGAGGACACAGGCACTGTGTTGATTTCTTCATTCCTTCTCAAAACCAGCTGAGACCAACAGGCTCTAACACAGGGATGGGAAAGAGGCAGTGATTACTCCCTTGTGTCCTTTTAGCATGAAAGGAACTGAGAATAAGCAAAAGCCGTTTACATCTCTTGTGATTTGCACAGCCACATTAACAACATTTTATGATCTGTAGTATTAAAACTTGGTAACTTGCAGAATCTTCATTAAGTTCCAGTCTTCACTGATTACTGGGAGATGATCGTCTGCTGTGTCTGGATCATAAGCAAGTTTTTTCCCGTATAGAAAAAAGATGTGAAATACTGGCTGCAAATATATTTGTAAGATACATATATATATATATTTTGCAGAGGCAAAACAGTTTTTGCTAATGTCCATTAAAAATGGAGAATTAGATTTGATCTGGGAATTTGCTAGCAATGAGTAATGATTTATTGATGTAGCAGCAAACACTCTAGCTTCTCTCAAAGAACAGCAACATGTAGAATTGGAAGCACTAACAATATCTGCCAATAATGGGCACACTTGCTTTTGCAGGTGTCTGAGAGCTGTGAAGGGCTTAAACTCTAAAAACAAGTTCTTGATGAAAGAATTTCCTGTGCGCTGATACTTCACAGGGAAGCGTTACCTAAAGCACAGATTCAGTGTGCCCTTGGTAATTCAGAAGCAAGCAGCTTTGCTTGAGTTTCAACACACACCTACTTAGCTCCTCTATGGGCCTTTTTCTTATGATTCAGAACTAACTGAGCTACCACCACTCAATGTCCTCCATGAGGAACTGTCAAGACTGTTACTCAAAAGTGGCTGCAGTAAGCCTGCCTTGATGGTCCGAATTCCCCGAAGTGCTCGTATCTGATCCCTGTTTAATCATGCTAGTGCTTACAAAAGAGGATGCACTGAGTCAGCAAAGGGTCTTATGATCATGCCTGTGAAATTCAGTGTTGTTTGAATGTTCTTCCTAAGTCATTTGTATTTATGTCCCTTGAAATGTCAGAGCACCATCTGTCCTGACTGTGCAAAAGCAGACTAATGAGATGTGCCGGCATCCTGCGTGGGGACAGCGTGATCACCTGCTCCGTGTTTAAGTTTGGCAAGATAAGCATGGTGCCCTCTAAAATTCAGAATAAAATTGCACCATTTATGTTGGATGCAAATAATCTTGATTACTGTGTCACCCTACTGATTTTTTTCCTTTCTCTTCCTATTGGCACAAGCTGTACTGAGTAGCTGGGCAACACAAACTGTTCTGGCTTGTCCTGTAGCACGGGCAGCCAGGTTTTATGGCTCTGAATGAAGCTGATGATCTCATCTTTTTAAAAAAGTCATTTTCAGTGCTAACTCTGTTTTTTCACTGATTCCACATTATAAGTTAGGTGCAGCATGGCACAAAGTTCTTTGCTTACTATAAAAGTATTTTAAGAGGACATTAGAATGGAGAAGACTGGTACTATTTTGTGTGGAATTTTGTTGTCTTTTTTCTTTGAAAATTACCTCAGGAATTGAGAAGGACAGGCATGACAGACACAATCTCCATCTGCTTTCTGCAGGGCAGCAGCATTCTTTCATTGCTTGTTACCACTGAAAATCACCATTGTGAAGATTCTGCTACTGTGCAGGGAAAGCTGCAGAGAATATCTTAGTAGTTTTCCTTCCCTCTTTACATATTGGGATCCCACTGATGTTAGGGAGTTGTCTCACTGAAGTTTGACTCCTTAAAATAGGATGTTTTCTTTACTCATTGAGGTGTAGTTAAGGAAGGAGATGCAATTAAGGCAGTTAAATGTAACTGTCAATAAATCATTTTCATGAATTATTTTACCAGTGGGATGAGGCTGAATTTTTAATGCTGCTGTTTTGTAGGGTGTTTGTTGGATGCTGCGTAACTGACTATGAACATTTCCTTATTAGCAGACAGTATTTTGTATGTTGTAAGGTATTGCCAGAACGTGTTCTTCCACTAACTATCCTTCACGGGAAGAGAGACACTGCAGAAAGTGCTTGCTTTTGTTTAGTGAGCTGCACTATGTAGTGCAATGCTTTCTTCCTTACGAAGCTTCATGCTAGGTGAATGTACAGCGAGATAGGATCTTTCCGTCCTGTGCTTTGCAGCGTGAATTAAAATGAACACACATGCATTTAACAAACAAAATGAGGAAGAACATAAAGGTAACTGGAGCATGTGTTCAGGTCAGCCAAATTTGAGGTGAGTTTTCATGCTATGAGCTTGTTGTTTCTATGGAAGCAAGACAGAAATGGTGTCAGGTTTTCTGTGGTTGCCTGCGATGGAGTCCTTGTGTTCCATAGTCCAAAGCTTGTTTGGCCCCTTCTGCAGGAGGAAAACATTTGTAAGAATGTGTTTGTTTGGGTTTTTTTTCCACGCAAACAAATGGATAACAGTAGTTAGCCCTGTAACAGCCAACAGTGTGCACATCCTGTTACAGTGATCAAAAACACACCTGTGGGATAATTTAGGCAGCAAGAAGGAAGGTGCTTTGGGTCCTTGTGAGTAGTGACTGTGTGGCTCGGAACAGCAGCGTTCCAGGGTTTGCTGGTGGGAGGGCTTACTGCAAGCTTCTATTAAAGTGTGGGTAACACACCTAGTGGACTTGTTAGATTTTTTTTTCTTTTCTATTTGGATTATTGTCTTTGTGGACTGGATACAGTGTCCATTGTACTGTTGGAAAGATGAGCTTACAGTGCTGCTTCTGTCTTTCACTGTTGCTGCTGGCTCTCATTCACTAAAGATCAGTGATGAGATCAGAGCCACCAGAGGTGTTTTTTGGCATCTGAGCTAAGCCAGGATGATTTCAGTAAGTAAGCTGCATCAGGCTCCCTACTATCCCTTGTGTTCCCCAAACTGGTCTTTAAAACATTGCTAACTGTCAGAATATTGTCTTCGCTTGCGCCCAAATCTTTAGGACGGTGTTGGGACCTAAGTCTGAGATAAAGTTCTAGTGGAATTAACAGACCAGTTTGCTACTCAGATGAAAAAAAAAAAAAGTTCAGTGACAAAGAAGAAAGTATTTGTGTTGTTTTTTGAGTTAGGAGTGGATTAATTTACACAAGAACTGGGCAGAAACTATAGTGGTAGTCACATAGGAAATACTCTGGGGACTGAGATTCAGTGCCTGCCGAATGGATGCGACTGCTGAATTCTGGCGGTTAATTTACTTGTGCCAGCAAATTTACTGAGCCCTTGTATCTCTTGGTGGAGGCTGTTTGTTAGTCCAAGGTCTCTTCTGAAAAGTCAGAGAAAACTAGTACCCAAAAATATGTTCCCTCCTTCGCATATATTTCTGCCAGTTTTATTCTTTCTTATTTTTTTTCTGGTGTTTTTGTAGATATCCTACTATTTTCCAATGTGGCAAGATTTGGGCACATGGCCTTTCCAAAATAACTGATGTATTTGGTAAAGCTTCCCATTTTGTGAGGAATATGCCTGTAAATTATTTGTCATTTTTTATTCTAATACTACCCTTTCCCGAACAAACAGTATGTGAGGTGTAGGCTTTAACCAAGTTTTGTTGTAGAGAGGTTCTGTGTATTTCATAGATTTGGTAGAACCAATGCAATGAATCTCTTCTCTTACAGAAATGTATTCTGAGGTTATAATTTGTAGTGCTTTTAATTTCACCCCTTACTAGGACTGTTTGTAAAATGTGCAGGAGCCAGATAAACTTGCAGGATTTGCATGTTAAAAGTGAAGCAGTTGATGAAATGCTTTGAGCTGGGGTGTGAGTGTCTGCGTGGAGAGGGGAGGGAGATCTATGGGCATGAAAGAATGGAATGGATGACATGAGGATAGTTCAGGAGCTTTGTAGTTGTAGCTCCTTTGAGTTGACTCAGAAATATAGCAGCAAAAAGCCCAAACCAACCCCCTCGTCACACTTCAAGTGCAAAGTGTTAAAACATGGCTGGTGGGTTTTCTGTGTGATTACATTTGCTTATTGAATTAATATATTTCATAACTTAAGTTTCATATTCTGTTGATTTGAATATTATAAGGTTTTAGTATTCCCAAGGTTTTATCTCATTACTAGTGCTGACAAAAATGATGCACAAATTCAGGCTTTTCTTACGGTCTTTCTTATTGCCTGTGCCTTATTTAAGCAAACTAACCCTAAAGTTCTTGAAATTTCTCAACTGCCTAAGGACATGTTTCATATGTTCACAAATCTAGGCATGCACTGTATTTGTTTAAAGAAATAAAACATTAAAAACAAACAAAAAACCCAACAGGAGTACTATATACTGTATTAGCTCATCACGTTTCGGTGCATTTTAGATGTGTTTGCCGCTATTTGTTTAAATATTTAGTGTGAACTGATTCTTGCTTTTTAGAACACTTAAATGTGAGAAGAGCCGTAATTTTCACGACTTAACCTCTACCATTTAATATAAATTTTTCAAACCAAGGAAAAAGAAGTTTCAGCTGCTGGCTCTGTATCACATTTTCTGCTTTTGTCAAAGATCAAGGCTATAGGTAAATAGTGCCTGAACTCATGCTCCTATGCATATATTTCTTTTTTGTAAAGTAATTGGAGAAATTTTAAAGAAGCACCTCTTAGTATTTTATGATGATCTCCTTGGGTAGGTGGCTTAAATATAGGAAACATCCTTGTAGTTGATTTATGGAGTTCCAGGTCACTTGAAAAACTTTTCTTAATTGTTCTTTTTTCCCAGTTTACAATACATTTCAGGCTAGTTTTGACATTTACTTCCTCTTCCATCACTCTTTGCTTTTTTGTGATCTTATCAGGGTGGGTAGTAGTTCCCCTCTGGCCCTTTTTTGTAAGCAGGCATGTCTGATTTCTATTTTCAGATGCAAAGAAAAATCAGCCTAACAAAATATGATGTGCCTGTTCATTAAATTTGAGCAACTCTGGGGTTTAGGCTGATACTCTAATGAAAAGTATTGAAAAGTGGTCTCTAACTTCTCGAGTGTTTCTTATTATTTCCTTAGTGCTAGCTGTCTGTAATAATTATGTAGTGCATTTTGCTAATTTGTACAGTTTTGCCTTCAATTACTAAAATGAAAATTCGGTGTGTTTATGAAGAACTTTGAAATGCTCTAATTGCAAATTCTGGATTTTATGCAGTTACGTGAATTTTCTGGAAGTTTATATTGTAGATTGTTCCTGTGCAAAACTACACACGTTTGAGGGTTTGCAAGGTTAGAAGGTATGCATTTTGATTACACTTATTGGCAAAGTACAATAGGGAGCACAGGTGAAGTTCTATTCCTGAAATTGTTCTGAAGCTGCGGATTGTGATAGTGTTCTTCAAATGGAACGATTTTTAGCATATTGTAATGGCTTGGAGTGTTCTAATTCAAACTTACAAATCATCTTATTTGTGTGTGGATTGTGGTTAATAGTCAAATATTAATCATCTTGCTTCAATAGCACGCTAAGGACTGAAAGAAAAACAAAAATCTGTCATGAATTGGTAATTTGTCAGAGAGATGTTTATCATCAGAGTAGGCACATAGGTTTGAGTCAGCAATCTGTCCTGCACTGAGTCCTTCATCCAGCAAAGTATTTAAAAATACATGTTTTTCTGGATCGGATCACAATGCTCAGGAAATTGCTAGGCTCTAGCAGAATGAATGGGTGATGCACACGGAACAAATTCATGTGATGCTGATCTTAAGATCTTGAAGTCAAGGCTGCTGAAACCTTTGCCAGTTCAGTGTATGATACTTGAGAATGGATAATTCTTTTGAAGTCGGTGTGCTTAAGTTTAGGCTTATAACTTACATGCTTAACTGGATCAAAGAATAATTATAAAAATAAACTCTTATTTTGTTTAATTGAAGATCATTCTTGTGATATGAATGCCAGTATCTGTTTTGTGGGGGAAGAACCACTAACGGGAATTTAAAATATCATAAATTTGCTCTTTTTGGTTGAGTGTTTTTCCTATTAAATATGTAAAATATATCTTTGGCAGTCTTTATTTGGTAGTATTTATTTGCTTATTTCTCATTCTTTGAAGTGAGGTTAAACGTGTTTAACTGTAAGATGCTTTCTGTTTTTTTCCCTTGGTGGAAAAACACCCTTTCATTTCCATTCACTGAAAAATGCCACATCATGAATGCAAGTAATAGGCGAAAAAAGTATGCTTGGAGCCAGCAGTTATTGTCACCCAAAATGGCACATGCCATTTACTAGAACAGATCTGAGATCCCAGTGGGTTTTTGGGGTTGCCTGATTCGTTATCATTACTGTTACATATGAGGCTGTTCCATATTCGAACAAGAGGAAAAATCTTTGGAAGAGTGAAGATGCTGAAGGTTGTTTTTATCCAAGCTTCTCTTCTGCATATGGATTCTAAAGAACATGAGATTTTTCCCTTTGCACATTTAAATAAAATTGATAGCAGAAGCTATCAGTTTATGAAATGGGGCAGCATTGTGGTTGAAATCAATGAGAATTCTCTGTTGGTGTCATTCAGCTATCTGGACTGTTGTCATTTGGGACAGCTGCCATTTTCATGTTATCCCATTTTTCCTCCAGCATCCAAAAAAATGAGAGGATAACATCTTGAACGAAGGATTCAAACACTGTGGAGCTGTTGCTGTGAATTGTCCTTTAGAGAAGTTTTGAGGAAGAATAGCAGCAATGCTATTGTGTGCTTTGTACCTTAATTCCTAGGTAGGAAAACGTGGTTTTGGGGTAATCCTTCCTGCTTTGACTTCCAGTCAAAAGCAGTCTCTCTATTTTTGTGAACTTTTGATGTATTTTCTATGCTTTGAAAATACTTTCCCACCTGGAAAGTGTTACTGAAATCTAAGTAGTAATAGAAATATTAAAAATTCAAAGGAAGTCATAAAACACTCCCAGACAAATTTTAATGTTCTCTGCTCTGTCCACTTGAGAGACAACTTTTGTGTTCATCGGCGTGTTTCAGCTTCAGCCGTCAATTATGGAACTCAGCCATCCTTTGTTACAGCCAAGTAGGTGTTTTTTGTGAAGAAAATTGAGACAGAGGCATGTTTCCTACAAGATCACAAGAGATGTCTGCTGTGCAGTTTGAACTCAGGCATGGCCCTCGTTCTTAAGTCAGTAGAGCCCTTACAAAAGCTGTAGTCGTTTCTATATACAGAAGTACTACTTGGTTAGAAATATGCCTAGAGAAAAGAGAGGCACCTCTGGGCAAAAAGTTGTGTATGTGAATAAAATGCATCACAAGGATTGCAAGTCCATTTGCTCATCCTCAGGAGCAGATGGCCAATGTCAAATGGAGAATGCCTACATTTCTACGCTATACGTGGAGAAAGCTGAATAATAAAGAAGCTGAATCAAACCGGTATTGTTCTGCAGTATGACGTTATTGTAGATCTTTTCTAGTACTCTGTAGCTTTCCAGTCAATTAGAAAAATATTCTCAATAACAGAAAACTCTTCTTGTACATTTGTCTCTAGACAGACTTCAGCATTGCAGTGGTAAGGCTTACTGGTGTGTAAATCATTAAACTTGTGTGCATATTTGTTTGTGTGTCTACTTCCCTGCTGTACTGGTGCATCTCAGTGTGTTTATTGAAAGATTCCCTGAAAAAGCTCAAGGAACATCTTTTGAACATTAATGCCCAATCAAGGGGGAGGGAGTCATTTTTTTCATAGTGAAATCATCTTTCCCCTTGAACTGAGGTGCTGCATAAAAAGCAGACGAGAACAAAACCGCTTTTGCTTATTTGATCTTCCAAGAGCAGGTTTATGATTTGCCATTGGAGAGTTTGGATGCTGATAATCTGTGAGTCCAGGTGCACAGAAGAGGTGGAGGAGCGTTTTTTTTTTTTTCTTAATGTAAAATCCAACACTTACGCTTAATATTGTAAAAACGTACTGAGATAATGCTGAGATGTGAATGGCAAGGTACATCAACAGGTACAGAAGAATAGTTTCAAATCTGTCTGCAAGAGATGGGTGTAGCTGGTAATGTTCATCCTTCTTCCTGTTGTCCATGTAATTTGAACTATGCTGGAGACAGTTTCTGAGGTTGGTCTCAAGCAACTTTCGGTCTCAGCACTGAATTTTTCCTACAATTCACACTTTAATGAGCTCTTAGGACTGTTGTCTTGATGGTGATGTCCTCAGCTGCTTCTCCAGTACTGTGTAACACAAAGCGTTTGCCATTCATTTTCTCTCTGACCTGAGCAGGTTCTGTCATCTTTCCACGTGACTACTGTTCAGCTTTCCTTATGCTGTGTGTGTCATCTGCTGTAATAAGGTGAAGCAAATACTTTTCTACATTAAACTCTGCATTCAGCTATGTTCTACTTCCTCCTAAAACTGACTTTGGAATGTATTTCTAGATAATTGATCATTTTTATGGCATTTCAAGGTTGCTGAGAATTTAGGAAGTTACGGAAAGAATTTGAATCTTCAAGGCAAAGTGCAGGTTCGGAGAAAAACACAAACAGGTGAACAGGCAGAAGCCTTATTAAATTGGTAAAAGTAAGAATTCCAGGTTTAATGATATCTCTTAAGATTTTTTTTTTTTAAAAAAAAGGAAAAAGTGGAAAAAATAAAATTCCAGGAAGTTATAAAGAGCAATTGTGCTACAGTATGCAAAGATACGAGCTAAGATTTGCCTATTCAAGGAAATACCAACAAAATGTCACTTGGAGTAGAGAAAAGCACAACTCAAAGATGTGGGGTTTTCTTTGTCTGCTTCTATACATGCAGTATAGACTTTATAAACACAATTTGAGATTCAGAACATGACTTGTTTTGAAAAAGTGTTTCTAATTTTAATTCTCTGAAATTCAAATTAGGCTATTAAAACTTAAGAATCAGCAAAAATTCATGGGGTGAAATTGTTTGAAACTGCTTTATTTACTTCTCATGCCATTCCACAAATGTGCTTTTTTGCTGCTGCTGTTGTTGCGAAGCATTTTAATAAACATCATCACTATATATGTTTTTACATTTGATTATTTTTAGCTATAATATGAGTAAAATGAGGTATTTAAAAAAAAAAAAGATTTTTTTTTTTCCAGTGCAGTAGGTAGTCACTAGTTTAAAGACATTCTTTGGTCTTCCTGGTTCATATGAACTGATGAAAATTGGTCATGGAGCTGAGGACTCTGACTTTGTCAACAAATGTTTCTTTGATTTCAGTTAAACCACTGACAAGCTCGACCATCTCCGTTTCTATTTTTTGTTTTGTTTTGCCCTTGCAGCGTTTCATATGCCTGCTTGTGTGTGAGCTCTAACTTGTATCTTGAGATGGAAAATCAAAATTTTTTTGGTCACCTAACGTTTTACTTATCCTTTGGGCTAAAACTTTGATTTTTCATTCTGTGGGATGAAAAGTAGATTTATTATTACTTTATCTTAATTTTATTACAGTCAGTTGACTTGACTGTTGAGGATATGGGTTAGAGAAGAAGGCAGGAAAAGAGGGAAGGATTTCTTCCCACGTATCAGAGAGCTCAGCAAACCTGGAGACCTTTGAGCCACTTCTTTGTCTTTAGCTGGAGGTTAACTGCTATGAAGAACGCTTGCGTTCGGTGGTGGACAGAGCTGAGCTGCTCTGGCAGTGTTCCTGCTCCCTGCCTTGGAGGGTTCCTGCATTGCCTTGGAGCAGCAGGCTGGAAACACTGCAGTGACCATAGTATTAAAAGTTGAAATTCTTTGAGTTAGTATTTACGGAAATAAAATCAGTAAATCAGTATAGTGGCATGTATGCATTTTGCTTTTACTCTGCAGCTGGTTTCCTCTCTGGCCTGGTTTGTAGCCCAAAGGATTGTGCCTGGCTGTACCGGGCAGTGTTTCCGCAATGTACTGGGGAAGGAGCACCACTCTTGTAGTTTGCACCCAGCAAGGAGGAATTTCTAGCAGTAGCTACAAAGTGTCCTGAACAACTTCAACTGTTGATTAAGATGTCACAAGATTTGTTTCTAGTTGAGATTCTGGGTATGTGATTTCTCATCCAGGAGCTCTTTCGATCCTTTCATTTTCCTGCTTCCTAATAGCAAAAGCTCTCTGAACCTCTCCTCCTTTTCTATCTCACCTAATCTTCTTTCTTTCTCTATTTCTCTTATGTTTATTTTTTCCCATCTTCTTTTCTTGTTTTTTCAGGTCTTCCTTGTTACTGAGTTTCCTCTTTAGATATGCATTTTAAACAAATTACAACGTAATGACGGTGAAAACAAGCTAAATAAGATGTACACTTGTTCTTTTGTGGATATATCTTATGACTTTTTCCTCCACAAGTACTACAGTTTGTGAGTGTCTGGGCAGACTGCAGCATCTACATAGAATCAAGAAGAAAATTTCCAAAAAGTGACTGATAAGGTCATTTAGCCTAGTGTTATTCAACCTGTGGTACACGAATCATTGCTGGGCCATAAATCACTGCAAAATGGTCCTCAAAACAATTATAAAAATGCCCTGGGCACTCACTCCCACACTCAGCAGGATCGTGTCAGAGTGTGTGGGCAGGCATAGTCAGCAGTTGGCTCCCAGCTGCTGTCCAAACCTCATTAAAATGTTTATTGCTGGACTGTCCTGAATTTAACTAAGTTCTGTTGTTTAACCCAAATGTTAGGTACCCCTGGTCTGAACTTTCAGTGATGCCAGCTCAATAGTTAAATGCAATATATAATTAATGAATTTTTGTCAGGTTCTAATGTTGGATGCATGTGGTGAAGGGGGGAACACTGATTCCTATCCATTGCCTGGGTAAAGTGAAGCCTCAGTGCATAAGTTTTTAAATCATTGGAAGTTCATATGTGTGTGTTGATGATGGATTTAGGTGAGATCTAGAACAGTAAGTTGTTCTTTTTTTTTTCTTCCCAAGCATCTGAGTGATGCTGGGTGCTCCACAGAGAGACTGCCCAGTGGATGAAGGATTCCAGAGTCCTGAGACATGCTAAGTTTTATCCTAATAAGCTTGCTTTTTTACAAATGCCTTGCTTTTAGACATGCTAAAACAAGTTGGAGTTTTGGTGGACATCTTGCTCAGTGCTTTAAGCTGTGTAGTGCTAAGGGTCTGCCATTTGTAATTCTGTAGTCTGCCTTTCACTTGCAGCTGCACAGTCTTCCACCTATGCACTGCCCTAAGGTACTTACCTGGCAAGGTCTCAAGGGTACAGTTGTTTTGTCCCAGACACATGCATGGTTCTTAATACTGTATCCCTTGGCATGACTGAGTATGAATAATTCCTTTCAGGCCAGCCTGCATTTGCAGTTGTGCTTTGCTTTTGCTTTGTTTTTTTCCAGCTATGGAATTGAATAGATGGCCTTAATTCAGTCCCTTTGCGTGCTTTTATTACGATAGTGTGTGTATGTATGAATTCATTATCATAGTTCCTGTTCCTCTTTAGCATCACTTAGTTTGCCTTTCAAACAAGTGAAAGTTCACGAGATTTCCTTGTATCATTCAACATGCAGCAGCAGGCACTGTTTTTTCACACTACTGAAACCTCTGTTGAGGAGAGAATTGCTGCGTGTTTGTTGTCAGGTTCTTCTGTGACTCTCACTGCTGAATGCTTCACTCTTACGTGCCATGTTTCTTCAAATTCAGGTGCTCTCAAGAGTAATTGACATTAAAGGTGTAAGTGTCTGCTAATTTTGGCTTAAGGGTAACTAAGATCATCTGTATTTTTGAAGTATTTTACATTACATGTCTGTGTATGGAATATTATTAAAATAATTTGCCCAAAGGCAGGCTACAAAGATGGTGAAGAGTCTAGAGGACAAGACATATGGGAGGCAGCTGAGGCCCCTCGGTAACACAAATTTGAAGTGCTTACTTTAAAACATGTAAATGGCAGAACGCTTTAAAGAGAGGACACCAGATATCCTGAAAAAATAGGACTGCAAGTAGATTCACTTCTATTTTTTGTACGATAAAATCTTTCCAAATATCTGGCCTGTTGAGTTGAAACAGGACTGGTAGGAACAACAGTTGCCTACAGGCAAATAATTAGCACAGATTTCAGTCCAGTTAAGATCTGGCAAAGGAGCAGATACCTGCTGAAGTCTGGTGCTGTGAGCAAGTAGCAACTGCAATGATAGCTAGTACTAATAATGAAAGACTCACAGTAGAAAATAGTTCCTACCAAGTGGCTAAAGGCTTATTTTGATTGTGCTTGACGGATAACATAGAGAATGAGGTCAACTGAGGTCAAATTCTACAGTCTGGACTTTTTTCCCACATGGTAAGGGGTAGAAGTGTTAAGCCCCCTCTTACTATTCAATGATATTAAGGAAGTAAATTTCCACTGAAAAAAAAAATCAAAATCAAGGTATTCTTACCTTTATCCTTCAAGGTAAAAGCTAATACAGAAAAATACTTTCTGGTAAAGGCCAAAGATGTAATTAAAATTCTTGACATCCAGAATGAACGGGAGCTGATAAAGAGCCCTTTTAGTAAATATTTTCCCTTAGGACTCACAAAGGAACCTGGCATTACTCTCTGCTCTGCTTTGGGAAGATGTAATTAAAGTAGAATGGGAGCTTCTGAATAAAACAGGCCATGTGTGAAACCTTACAGGTCTGAGGAAGAAAAATCCGTTTCATATTTATTTCCCCAAAGTACAGGGAGCAGAGGCTTTGCTCACAAAAGAAGCCTCTGTACCAACTGTGTGAACAGGGAAGTTTGTTCTAGGAAATAAATAGATTAAAATATGCAGAACTTCTCAGGAGAAATGCTGTGGTATCAGCTGCTCTCTAGACATTGTTAAATCCTGCGTACTTTTTCAGGACTGAGTCTGGAGTTCATGACCACAGCATACATGAATGAAGGGGTCTTGGCAGTACTAGTGGTACAAATCAGGGCTATGTATGTGCTCTTAGAGGTTCATTTCATGCTCTCAGACATGTTGAAGTGTTGTTCTACCTAGCAGGACAGGATTTTGTTGCTTGATCCACACCGAGGGGCTGACAGTGAACTCATGTCACTACGGGTGCTTAAATCTTGGCATTGACATAACTGTAAGTAAAATTTTGAAAAACCTTCTGACTATAGCTTTCCCATGCTTGGAAAAGAGGTGGAAATCTAAGAAGTTTGAACAAATTTTGTACGTATTAGAGGTTGAGTAGAGCAAAGATGCTCAGATTAATACATCTGCAAGGTAGTCCTTAATACAACATGTTTTATTTGATAGGCTGATACCTGGCATGCATGGGCTAGCAGTCAACATGTGCATAGAGCCACAGAATCATCTAGGTTGGGAAAGACCTTTGAGATCATCAAGTCCAACCATCAACCTGACCTACCGAGTCCTGTTGCTAAACCATGTCCCTTAATGTCCCTCACATGTCTCTTGTCCAGAGATTGGGACCTCACCATCTCTCATCACAGCATGCACCACCTTGCCCTGTGGGGATGTTAAAAGAGACATGGGGAAGGGCTTTCAGTGTAATCTGGTAAGGAAGCGTTAGTAGCGAGGAAAGGGGCAGAAGGGAATGTGTGGGATTTGAGGAGGGGAATTCATCAGCAGGGAAGCAAACTGTCCTCTTTTTGCTGCTCCTGGTACCTGATGGCTGGTGGCATGTCCTGCAGCTGCTGTCCTGCTGCATTCATTGTACTTTCTGCCTTTACCACAGGTCTCTGAGAGGAAAATGTCCTTCCTGTCTGGTTTCAACCATACCCTTCCCCCCCCCCCGCCCCTCCCCCC
>WBMW01004573.1:203491-349471 GCA_013396635.1 Penelope pileata | reverse complement strand
TTTAATCTAGCATTCATTTAGAAACGAGGTGAATTCAGCTACTGACCATTGTGTTATGTTTATTGTGCATGCAAACTTTTACAAAGGGAGTAAAGTCAAACTTGCCTTAGAAAATAGTCGCACTGCACTGAGTGCATGCACTACAAGCATTCCTTAATTACCCTATATATTCTTTTTTTTTTTTTTTTGGTGCATGCCTCCCCCCCTTTGCTTTTCAGTGCAAAGATGAATAGTGATTACTTCCTGAGCAGTTAATTATTGCCTTTTTTCTTCTCATTGTTCAGGAGGTGGCCAGTGTCTCATTTACAGCATGCTATTCAGATGCTCGTCTTTGAATTCAGAATTACTCATTTTGTCATGAATTCTGCTGCTCTCATTGCCACATTATTGGGCTACTTAACAATGCTTTATGAAGCTAGGCAAAACTATGTGATTATCCCTATACATTAGTGGCAAACTGAAGAACAGACGACTTGAAATGATCTACTAATTCTTGTGGTCATTGTTGAGGCACTCTTCCACTCTGCTTATCAGACCACAGCCTTAGGTACAAGTTGCATCCACTGCTCCTATTGACCTCAGTTTCAGGCTTCGGCATGTTGAATTAAATACTCATGATGTAAGAACTGATTAAATACTGATGGATCTGAAAAATTAAGCTTAAGCAATAATAGAAACTTATTACAGAGTAGAGACTGTGGCAGTCAGGAGACAGCCCCCTCACCTGCCCCTTTATTTTTCAATGCAATATTCAACCTCTTAAATCCTTTTGCTTCCTCCTGTGTTTTATGTACATTCATCTCTCAGCCCCTAGAAAGTTTTTGGCAGTCTAGAATCCATGCAAGCGTCACGGTATTTGCACCTATGGGATGGGACTGCAGATATATGGAGTTTGGGATCTGGAGTCACATGGGTTATCTCTGCAAGTGGGAGCCTCACCACCTGGGAGCAGAGGTACCAGAGTGTGAGGGGGTTTTGTCCACAGGCTGGGCAGTACCAGAGGGCTGGGAGGCCCTGCACATAGGGCTTTGAAGAGGAGAGAGGGAGGTGGGATAGGATCAGTCTTGCTTGAAATTGAGGTGCTGAGTTTTCCATGGGAAAATGGGCTGCTGTGTGGATGTGGTGCAGAGTGGCAGGAAGAACAATGTGGGTATTTGCTCTTGGGCATTGCCGCCTGTAAGCCTTCTGTCTTCTCCTCCATTTAGCTGTTCAGGGTACTGAACTCCCTCAGCAGTGTTTCCCATCCCGTGTGACAAGTGCATGCTCCTTACTTTCTGCCTTCTCACTGCAGCTCCTCGCTAGCTCTAGATTTTGTTCTTTGGTCCTTCTGATCGGAATTGTTTGGCCATTAGTTCTTAGAAACACTAACAAAATGGACAGACCCTTCAGAAGTGTTGTTTTTAAAATATCGTTAGAGCTGTAGTGCATGTGTGCAAATGAAGATCAGTGGGAATTCTGCCTGATTTGTCAGATGTTGCCACACTGTTTTTTGAAGTCCGGAAAGTCAACCCAATCTCTAGCGTGGAGATTATCTATCTGCTGGTTTTCACGTCCCTGAACTTAAAATGGAATATTGGAAACTTTCAAAGGAGAAGGCTTCCAGAAAAGAAATCTGATGTTGTATAAAGCACTCAATTTCCCTTAGAATGTCTATTCTGTATTTCAGAAATAAAAATAGAAAGAATTTGTCACTGAAGTCTGAACAGTATATCATGAGATGTTTCAGCTTAAACTGGTTAAAATCCAGCCAAGCGAGAGGCACATAAAGGCAGTGTCAGATTTAATAATTGGCACTGATATTAACTAGAATAAATACATATATAAATGCTGTGATTTGAAAGGTGTTAGTGTCTAATAGTGGATTGGCTTTTCCTGCCACCTTAGGAGTTGATATCCATGACATCCATCTGGGTTCATAGAAAGAGCAATGAGGTGGTGTTAGTGTGGCGTTTGCCTGAAGAGAAAGGAGCAAATAGGGTATTTCCCTACAGCATCATTAATGGCACTTGCGTAAATCACGGGAATGCACTTGACAACATCTTGTATAAAGTTACTTTCAAAGCCGGTATACCTTTCTCTGATGCGTTTGTTTTGAACAGTGGCTTCTGGAAAATGATCCTTGAGGTTCTCCAGCAACTGAGGGCTGTGCTGGGAAGTAGGAGTGAAGAAGAGCTTGGCAGTAGAAACATTGACAAGTGACCTTGCTGCAAGGAGAGTGCAGCAGTATGGGAGCTAATGATAATGAAGACACTCATTTTGTTTTTCTGTAGTTTTTTCATCCTAACTGTCATTTGAGCAAGTGAAAGCTTTTTTTTTTATAATGCAAAGCCAGCTTTCCGTGTTGGTCTTTATGTGTACTGCTTTGGTATAGGACGGTCAGGCAATCTGCCCTCATCAGGACAGGAAGAAACACATGGTAGGTAAGATTCTTCTGAAAAAACACGTTCATTAAAATTGTTTTGGGTTCTGAACTCCGTGTGAAGCGGCACTTATTTTTCTTCTTTATTGCTTATTTTGTACAATGCAATGTTTGATGAATAGGTTTCTTTTTAAAATAGCATTTATTGAGAAATTGGAGGCAGTGCAAAAAGAAAAATACTTCTTGTACAGAGTCTACCTGACTTTCAGATTTGGAAACAAACTGTAATTTTACCAAATTATTGGATGAATTAAAATAAAGAAAATGCAAGAAGACCATGTTACTGTTATAGAAACCTGGTTTAGCATTTCTGGAAAGTATAGCTACAATTATTTATACAATTATTTAGAAAGTCAAGCGCTTTGAGGAAGGGGGGGCTGGCTATCTTTGACATCACATGTGGACTGCATTTAATAACATCTTAAATTAATAAGTATAGTGGGTTAAGGGCTTGAACAGATTACGACTGTCTTAATTTCCTAATGATTTTGAAGTGAAATATACTATTTGCTTAAATAACAGGCATCATAATCTTTGTCTGCCTTAAATTTTGAGTGTTTTAAGTGCTTTATTCCACAGACTGGTACTGAGCATTGCTACAGTCCTGGAGCAGGGTTCTGCTCTGGCATACAGCTGATTTAGACCATGCACAGGTATTTTCTATGAAGGCTGTCTTCTAGCTTTAGCTCTGGTTGTCATCCTTGCTTACTCTGGAAGTTTGAACTAGAAAAGCTGCAAACTCAGCAGGACTTGGGTTTACATTTGTAGACCGCAACTGGACTGTGGTGTTCCCAGACTGGCAGCCAACAGCTGAGTTTGTGCATTGCTTACAGAGCAAGCTACTTGGTTGCATTATTAGGTTTTATTTTTGGAGTGGCTAAAGGACAGGTCCTGCTTCTAACATTAAGATCTGTCCTTTGGGCAGGATTTCTTGTCATTCTACTCCAAATCCTCTTACCTAGGCTTCTGCTAGATTGTCATTCTGCTAGAATCTGCTTCAGCAATTCAAATTTTGGTTCTTTTTTTCCTTCAGGAAAAAAAGCTTTGAAATTCATGTTTCCAACCAGCTTTAATTTTTGTAGTTTCCATCCTACTAGTAAAGACAAAACTAGAATAATAATTAACTACAAAGAGCAGGGAAGAATTAGTATTCCTCTTGCAGTAAGGGAAAGATTGATGAAGTTGCTCTTCTGCTAACACTGTTTTAAGAAATTGAAGATAATCTTTACATCAGTCGGAAAATAGAGTTCTCAAACTTTTAAGCGTAATTATGCTAAGGTGGGCTTATCTGCAGTCATTTTTCTTTTTGACTGACTTCAACTGTTTGCATGTGGCAGAAGTTCATATGGAATATTTTGTGGAAATGGGTGGCAGAAACACATCTAATCAATAGATGGCTACTTTATAGTTTGTGTACTGGTTGGGCATGTGAAACTTGTTGTGGCCACAAAAGTCACCTTGTTTCTCTTACATTCTTTTTATGTAATCTGGGAGCCCTATGTATTGCTTCAGGTGACTTGGAAAGAAGAGGTTTGGGTGGTATTAAGAAGCGATGCCAGTTTCCTGCTTCACATGTAGGTTTTGTCAGGAGTGCCACCTGAGAATAAAATCTGACTGAAGTACAAGATAGTGCTACGCATGCAGAGGGCATATTGTGTGTGTATATATATAAATTTTTTATTAAAAAGTTTTTATGCAGAAACTGGAACATAAAATGGAAAAATGGAATTCTGACTATATATGCAAATGTGTGCACACATGGATGTCTATGTGCATATAAAAATTATGTACTTGTCAAAAAAAAAAAGCTGCTTCTGAGTTGCATTTTTGTTTTTTAGCTAAAACAAAATTCAACTGGAAATCCAGCGTCAGCAGGCTGTCTCTGCATTTTTAGGATGATGCGACCACTTTGTGTCTAATTGGAATGACACTGTGCCAAGGCTTTCAGTGAGGCTTAGTGGCTGAGTCTCAGTACTGAATGCCCATCTCAAGGACTTCCCATGCAGTGCTTTGAGGCACAGGGTCTTGAGTTGCATGCTATTTTTTTCCGTGTGTTGTAAAGCAATGAGTATTTCCACTGCCTTTTTGGATGGAGTATGTACTTGGTTGTCTGCAACTACTTGGAAAAGAATTACAGTTCTCTTGCATCATCTTCTGTCTGAACTTTTATAGATGCCTACAGTTACTAACCAGCTGAGAAGAAAGTGGAAGTCTAGATGAGGATAGTGTGAAGAATGCCCACACAGTTGAGATCCATATGAGCTCCTTTATCATGCTGGAAGTCCCATCTGTGGCGGCAGAGGAGTTGATAACTCTTGGATTTCTTTTGTGATGCAAAATAATTTTGTTTTCCTGTTATCTGTGCATTGGAGAACTTTGGAAGATGGTTTGTTCTAGGGGTAGACTTAAACTCTCAGTTCTGTGAAGCTCTGGGAAGTCTGGACCTGACATGGAAAGTAATTTCTCCCAGTTGTTCATCAAATCTTACCCATGGTGAGCTTCTGATTGTATCACAGGGCTCTTCTTCAGTTGGGATTTAGAGCCTTTTGTTGTGTGTGTACTTTTTATGAAGCTTTATGAAGGTTAGAGCAATGTACTTGTTTGTATTTTCAGTGTATCTTAACGCTATCTTGCCTTTGATTTTTGGAAGTGTGAATGGATTACTTTTCTTGAGGTCTCTTATTGTGTGTGCTTATCTTCTTATGCACTAGGGCTCTTACTTTAACAGACTTGCTGTCTGTTTGTTGAAAACTGTTGTCAGTCAGTAGCTGTTGTCTTGTGGTTGTGTTCTTTGCAATGCTGTCATTATTGACAGTGAGTTTTGTGAATGCTTATTTCCTGTTTCAAATACATTTTTATTGCATATTTACTTGCAGGCTTTTGAATTGCCTGCCTTCATTGACTTCGAGTTTGGAGTTGCTGATTCTGTGTCTTTGGTCTAGGCTCTGTCCTTTTAAATAAAAATAACAAGTGCTGTCATGAGGACATGGCCACTCTCTCCAAGATGGGAGAACAGTCACTGCTGCTTCTGTTTTGCCTGAGGTAGCTCATGTGTAACTGTAACATTTTAGATAATTGTTTGAAGTTCATACTGTGCTTTTCCCCCTCATTTTCCTACTTTCTGAGAACTGTTAAAAAAATTAATTGAATGAAATTCCATCTCTCCCTTCTCTGCTTTGCTAGTGACATTGTTGTACACGACTGGGATTCTAAGTGTTCCTTGGAACAGGCTCAGTTTGTGTGTGCTTGGATAAGTTGGATGGGTTATGTGGAAGGAAGGAGGTTGGTCTCCCCACATGTGGGCCAAGGAGGTTCAGCCCAGACTTCCTCTGTCACCCAGGAGGTGGGCCTCAAGTGAAGCAGTTGTTCTGGTGAGATTAATTCATCAGCATTTTTAGTCTCCCTAGTCAGCTGGTATTGGTTAAGCCATTTCTAGTACTAGTTTTTATCTTGCTGTCCAGTAAGAGCTGTGCTGAAGGACCGTGGGCAGCAATGAGATGTGCATGCATTGTGTGCAGGCTGCCTGTGAGTTGCATTGGGTTACTTTCATACCCTGGCTCCTCCAGCCCCTTTCCAGACAGCAGGGTTCCTGCTATCTGACCACTGACTGCGTGCAGAGAGGAGCAGCACTCACGCAGTATCCCAGGTGTGGGATTTCTACAACAGTGTTGTTCTAGCCTCTCTTTTACTCACTTTTCTGAGTAACTCCTAATAACCTGCTGGCTTGTTTTGTCTGCTAAGCATTTAACTAACAGTTTCCTTGAAAACGTGTGTTTTACATTAGAGGGGAATGTGTCACGCTGGATCCAACATCCTGGGGGGCAGAGCAAGGCTGCCTGTTCCCCTGGGTTCAACCAGCAGCCAGGCAGAAAATGTGTTGCGAGCAGGTGCAGGTATGTACCACATGTACACGTGGCCAGCCACAAAGATAACAGGCACACACAGAGCACTCACAGACACAGCACCAGCAAGCCTGTCCTGCCCCACTCTCTGGTTGAGCAGGGTGGAGGTCCCCCAGCAAGAACACATTATATACACGTGTGTAGAGAGAGTCCTTCCAACTGGGTTCCAGTCTTCCCAGTTGCTGGCAGCTGGACATACAAGCCATCACCTAGGAAGAATCAGAAAGGGATTTAACAGGAAAGCCAATGCTGGTTGGGTGCAGGGCATGGCTGGGCAGACCACCCAACCAGCCAACGATTTACATGCAGTCAGCTTAACTTTGACTGAATCTGTGTTTCTTTTTTTGTTTTAAATAAATGTAGAACAAAATGCTCTAAATTCTGACTGAAGAAAAAGCCTTCTGGTGTGATCTGAAGTTTGTGGTGCTTAGGACATCTGATGGATGTTTGGGAGAAATTATTTTGTTACTTTCCCACTCTACTTTCCCCCACTTGTTCCTCCCCAAATCATCTAAGATTGTCCCTTTTCTACCTGTGGTTCCTTCCCTGAATGTCTCATAACAAATCCTACACAATCCCGAAATGCTCCCTTCTGCATCCTAGCACATAGCCCTCACCCCTAGGCAGCAGCTGCTCGGCAGTCAGAAAGCTGAGCAGGGGAGCTGCTGCCCATGGCTGCTGGGGATGGGCTCTGTGCCTGCGCACCAGGGCTGAGGCTGCCTGGGAGGGCCTGGGCAGGGGATTTGGCAGCAGAAGTCCTTGATTTGGGTTCCCACCTGCTATTGTGCCTCTCTGGTAGCCTCTCAGATGAGCAGCCCAGCAGGGGATTGGTTATTTGGGCTCTGCTTTCTGCCTGTGTCTCTTCTCCTTTGCAGGTGTGCAAACAAGTTTTTATGGCATAACCTAACATGATTATAATTCTGAAATTGTACTCTCAGGTGATAATGGTCACATCAGAGCCCATTTTTTCATATGTGACAGTAGAATCTTAGAACAAACTGTGCTGGAAGGGACCCACAAAGATCATTGAATCCAACTCTTGGCTCCACACCAGGCAACCCAAAAACCAAACCGTATTAGGGCTTATTCTTTTTCCTACGTGCATGAACTTTCATAAATGTTTGTCAACCTTGCATTTCACTAGGGATTTTTTCCTCTAGTTTTATTTAGAATATGCTGTCATGTAGGTCTCAATGCAGATCTACAGAGCTCTTCTGATGGCTTCCCTCTGAGAGCTGATCACCAGTTCTAGACTTGTCATTCAGTGATGCTTCTGTCACTTTCTCTTGGAAATTACTTCGTACTCTAATACCTTTTTTTGCCAGAATCTATGTACACAACAGTTTTATTCCATTATTCATAATAACTTCCCCAACCCTTGTAGTTTCCTGAATTAGTCCTATCTTTCCCTCAGTGTAAGAAGGTTCCTGTTAAGCTGATTAAATATGTTCAGCTTTTCAGCCTTTTCTTTATAAACCCACTGCTTCCCTCACTTCTCCACTCTTGGAGACTTCCCTCGGGGTTTCAGCAGAACTGACCATCCTGCTCTATTTACAGGAAATGCAGCTCAGGTCAGTGCTGCATGGTGTGTGGGAGCAGCGGCAGTGTGGGATGGGTCACCTCACAGCCCAATGTCCTGCCCACAGTGGCTGGTGCCAAAGGCTTCAGGGTAAAAGTCCTTTGGACAAATAAACATATGTATAGGAAGTTTTTCTTTTCCTAACCCCAGGCTGCTAGCGATCGATTCCTGTCTGGAGTTTGTCATTGGCAAAAATGGAAACAGTTGCTCTCTGCCAGAATTGCATGAGGGGAAGAACACATCCTAGTATAGGAATCCTATAAAAATCTGCCCTGGGCTCTGGAAATAATTGCTGATACAACTTAGCATAGTGGCTCTGTGAGGGTAGTTCAGTATCTGCTGCTTTGTTACACCTACAAAACCTTTGTGCCCCTTCTAATTCAGTTACTGAAATTGCAGCATGGGTCACCTCTTGTCTCTTTCAAATACCAAATTTTTACCTGCAGTTCCTTTAGAGCTCTGTTCTGAAACACGGAAGTTTTGTTGTGAGTAGAAATAAATAAGGGTTTTTGAATCAAATAGGATGTTGCCTGTCAAAATGTTTTGCAGAAGTGGATGGTTTGGTTTAGCTCTTACAGAACTGGAAGTAGGTCTCCCACAGGCTGTCCCCAGGGGTAGCTTGGTGGACCTGGGCAGCTTTTGCTACCTTGCAGCTTTGAGTGATTCTTCTTGTGGGTGAAGCTGTGATTGCAGGGATGAAAGGGACCCGATCGTCTGTTTCCCTGTTAATTTAGTGAAAAACAAGCTAAGGTGGAAGCTGTTGCTTGGAAGCTTTAAGCAAGGCATACACACAGTGTGCCATACATGCAAGAGGAGCCTGTTCTTGCAAAGTGGTAACACACAGCAGGTAAAGGACAGACAAGTAGAAGCCCTGCTATTGCCTTTTGAAAGATAGATGATTGAAGCAAGGGGTGACCTAACACTGTGTAACTTGAGACTGGGAGAGGGGAGGAAGCCCAGGCATTCCGAGTTGTAGAAGGTGGGTAATTGTAAGTCCAGACTTTCATATGACTCCATTACTGGGGGGGGGGGAGTGTAAATAATTAGAATAACCTTGAAATGAAAGATAGTGATATCACTGAAATGTGAAAGGTAATACAGTACTAAATTCCATGCATCTCGTTTAAGAAATATTTTGAGCAGAATTAGCTGCAGCAGTGCTAAACCTATGATGCTGTTTGCTAGGCATGAACACTTAAGGGGCCAAGTTAGAGCCTGAGGTGTTTGCTGTCGTACATCTCTAGGCTTGGTAGAGGGGCTGTGTTTCACTCTCAAGGTGGTAAGGCTGCAGCTACGTGAGATACAGTATGATCTGTCTCTGGGGAAATTAGTCCACTCATCTCATCAGGAATTGATTCTGGCAAGTGACGGGTAAATGTTACGGCACATTATTGTCTTTCTAATATATTCTCTCTCCTTTATGTCTCTCGCTGTGCATCTGTCTATAAAATGTATATGGTGATTTGTTTCTAAACATACTGCAAGCTAACAGTATAATTCACAAATGACAAATGAGCATCAGTTGTAACACGAAACTGATCGTTGCTCAGTAAGAATTTAAGGTAGGAGGCAACGGCATGAATCACTTAGTTGGAAAAGAAGAAATATCTAGATGCAAAAAGCACTTGGTGAGTGGCGAGTGGAAGTGCAGCAATCGAAGACAGACTAGGACCCAGCTATTTGCATTATTTTTAGAGTTTCCTGAATTGTGCATCTGCCACTCTCTTCTAAGACTTGGGGATATCATAAATACTTTGCATTCTCTGCTTGAGGATGTTGCCAAAAGCATTAAAAGAATAGCTGTCCTAAATTAATTAACTTTTGTTTGTTGAGTCTGTAGTGTGGAATACAAATGTCAGTTGTATTCAGACAGAAGGAAAGATTAGTCTCCAGGCCATAACTGATTTTACCCTGGCTTAACGAGTCATATATTTCCACTCGACCTGAAAGAGAATTTTCTTATAATTGCTTCAGGCCACATATAACCCCATCGTTTGCAGCAGTACAATTTAACGGATTTAATGTAAACTACTGGAAGCTGTTTGATATGTTTGACCTAACAACGAGGGGGTAGGGGGAAGGAAAAATAAAAAAACAAAAGAAAAAAAGCACCACCAAAAAAGTTTGCCTGGCCTTCAGAGAAAGTAAAATATGAAACACAAGCCAGCAGATGTGAAATAGTTTTAAATGACAGCGTTTGTGCTGATGTGTGAGCTACGTGGCTCTGCCTCCTGTGTGGCTGAGGTTGGTGGCTGTGCCTCTCGTGGCAGAGCCTGAGGAGGGCTTGGTGGCCCCAAGCTCTTGTGTCCCATGTCCTGGCTATTCTCACCTGGTGTGATGGCACACGCTCTCCGTCCCTGTCAGAGCCTGTGATCCCAAGTGACAGCTAGTGCAGAATAGCTTGCTGTCATTTGGTTTCTAAAGCCTTGTGAAGTCTTCACCCATGGGGCTGAAGCGTGTCAAAATACACGCTGTGCACTGCAGGTGGAAAGAGAAAATATACAGCCCCAATAAAGTCTTGAAAGCTCTCTAAAGCGTTGCTTGGGTAGTTTTTCAGTAAAAGCATGCGGGGTCTGTAGGCCATGTGGCCTGCTGCAGACCTCTGGTGAACATGGAGGTCGTGCCATCGTAGGGGCGTCTGGCCTTGGCACCTCAGCACTTTAGCATCCATTCTCTTTTTTTTTCTAAATCTGAAATTTTATGAAACTTTATAAAATCTTTTCATTTTGTCCTGTATGGATGATGCATTCTGTCGCAGTGAGCTGTACATTTATATTATTCATTACTTCAAAATATTTAAGTGCTTTGTTAATACTGCTGCATCTTGAACTTTGTCTGAATTCTGCTCTTATCTTGTTGCCAGTCATGGATTTGCGTAGGTTGCTTGGTTCCTCCGCAGCTGGCAAGATTTCTAACATTTGAAGCTACTTTGGGAGCAGTCAGGATGATTTACATCTGAGAGCTCTTGGGTTGTAACAGCCTGTTGGAGCAATGAAAACCTTAAACAGCTGAGTCAATGCATCCTGCCAAGAAGGAGTAGCAGTTGTCTAATGCCATCTACTTCCTCATACCTTACAATGTGGAGCAATGAAATGCACAAACATACTAACAAACGCAAGTTGAATGTTTCTGTTTTATTTAGCACAGATTTTTAGAAAGATTTGAAAACCTGTTGCATTTTTGCCATTAAGAAGTGGCAACAATGATGCAGCAGAACATTCAGGGAAGGTAGGTTGCTAGAATCTTCCTCCTGCTTGCTTTTCTGCCTTCCCTTTCTAGTTAATGAATTCAGAAAAACTTAGTTTATTTGGACTTGTTTGTTTGGTTGAACTTTACATTACCTGGTGTGACTTGGGATCCTTTTTCACTCCTATGTAATTAACATAACCTCCAACTGGAAATATACAATGTAGCGTCTCATCACCAGAGTGGCTGACTGTAAAAGCTGATAATGTTTGTAAAGCCCGTTAAGCTCCTTGGGTGAAAGGTACCATAGAAATGCAAAGTATTAAGCCAGTAGTTTAATTATAAGATAAGAAGTAATTGAAATTTTCCAGCACAGTTGTATATAGAAGACAGTCTGGTGATTTGCTTTGTAATATTTAGGTCAGTGAATTGAGATGCTTTTCTAAACCCTTTATGAATATTCTCTCATTTAAGTGCATTGCTCGAAGGTGTCTGATACATTTATTTGGCTGGCTGATACTGCAGTTTAAAAATACCACAATTCAAGTGGGCAGAGAAGTGCTGGATAGAAACCTTTGAAATAACCAGCCTTCATCCTTCAAAATGACATTTATTGTGCTATAATAATTGTAGAAGTACTGAATTTGCTTCAATTGATTTTTGAATAGTATACTGCTCGTTTAATACACAATGCTCCTAGAATTTTAATCTCCACATCCCTCTTGTGGTTTATGATTTGGTGCAGATTTCCCTTGAGATATTTTCCCTTGCCTTGTGTATATCTGTATAAAACCCGAACATTTTATCGGGAGTGCTAAATCCCACTTTGTGGCACTTACTGTGCTGTCAGATAGAACAAGTCATAATTTGAAATCAGCACTTTTATGTGACATTAGATGCTGAAAACTTCTGTACTAAGCGTGTTCATGGAAAAAGTAGCCTGTACCAGCTGCATGGTATCTTCGCTGTGGGCTGTGCAAGGCGTGCACGTTGCACTGTGGTGGTTCCTTCCTTGGCATGCTGGTTGTTACAATGAGAACAGTGCTGGAGGGTCCCAGTGTCTGCTCCCAGGTTGCTGCCCTGCTCAGTCCTGCTGTGAAATGCTGCTGAGCGGGGCAGAGAGAGGGCCTCAAGCCTGCAGTGTGCCCTCGCAGACACAGAGAGCTCCCTGCATGGTCCCCCGCAGATTTTCCCCTCCCGCAGTCATGGCAACACCACAGGCCCAGCGAGCAGCCAGTTCCCAGCCTGGAGCTGTCCTCTGTGACTGCCAGTGGGAAGTGGAAACTCAGCTGAGGCTGTGTCGCACTCTGAGCACAGTGTGTCTGCGTTTCAGTTATGTGATGATCTGGTTTTGCTAGAAAAAAGTAATAACAGCTTTGAAATATTTTTACGCCTTTTTTTTTTTTTTATTTTGCGCAATAGTTCATCTGAAGAGGGAAATCTATTCCTTCTTTTCCTTAACAAGTTGCGTTCCCTAGTGATTTTCACGAGACACCATGGAGGAAGGGCCCTGCTGTGTAGTGCAGGCCTGCGACTCTTGCTGCAGCAGTGTCAGTGTTTGCAAAAGTGTGCTGCAGAAGCACGGCTTCAGAAGGTATCTTTGCCAGAAAGCTGCCAACTGGGCAGGGATGCTGTTCTCCGTCAGTGGTCAGGCGGTACTGCTTTCTGCTGATCTCTAAAATGGGGCAACCTTGAAAGAATGCAGAGATTTTAGGGGGACCTGAATTTAACAGAAGTGTTAAGAAACAGAACACTGCAATTAGTGATGTAAAGGGCTTTCCTTTATAAAATTCTAATCTGGGCAGGAGATTCATAATTTTATAACTTGAATTTGAGAACCAGGTGGAGTTTTTCCTCTTTGATAGCTATCTGCACAGTTATAGGAATGAAGGATTAATTTAATTTTGAAAAGGTGTGTCTTTAAGCCTTTAGAATTTTGGAAAATTAGACATGTTCACTGGTGGTTGTTGTTGTTAATGTGAAATCCTAGGACCAACTGTAGCAATCATGTTTGGCATTTTTGTAGCAAATGATGGTGGCCTCAGTGTTCCCAGCTCTACTCAGATGTGATTGTGCTGGGGAGCATATGCTGTAAGCCTTACAGACCTGTTGCAGCTCGTTGCCTCTCTTTTGCAGTAGAAAGACTAAGAGGACCATTAATTCTTTGAAATATGGTCTGCGGTGTCAGGCATCCTCCAAGGGTTGGGAAATAATTTGCCTCTGACTTCATACAACTTTTCTCTGAACTCTGGCTTTGAGCACTGATTACAGATGTGGATGTCTGCCCCTTTTTAATGGGGAAAAAAAAAAATCTGTTTTGCATTTAGGGGGAAGTCTTGGAATGCCTTGGAAGAAGGAAGCCCTTCTGAGTGGTATTTATAATCCCCATCCATTCCCATTCACCTCTGTTGCCTTGGATCTCTGCTCCTGCTGTGCTGGCTGTTTCTGTGGCTGCCCCTTGTTGCTGGAGCTGCTGGGCTGGGCTCCTATTCCATCACTGAGATGATGGCTCCTGGGGCAGCCCCGATCACCCCAGCACATGGGGCAGCGATGCATGAAGCAGTCCACGAGGTGCCTGATGCCTGGCAGATCTGCCAGCTGAGGCCCACGGACCCTCACTGACCTGGCTGTGGCAGTGCCAGCGCCTTCCTGATGTCATTCTCCAGTGATGCCTGCTCTCTTGGCCCCTACAAAGAGCCATAAATATAGAGGGGTCAGTTTCAGTATCTCAGAATAGCACTAATTAGCTAATGCCAAGAGTTTTCTTGCTATCACAGAGTCGCAGAATATCCCTAGCTTGACTATCCCTACATGGATCATCAAATCTAACTCCTGGCTTCACACAGGACCACCCAAAATCAAACCCTATGTCTGAGAGTGGTGTCCGAACGCTTCTTGAACTCCAGCAGCTTGGTGCCATGACCACTGCCTTGGGCAGCCTGTTCCATGCCAACCACCCTCTGGTGAAGAACCTTTCCCTAACACCCCCTGGTCCTCCCCTGACACAGCTCCATGCTGTTCCCTCAGGCCCTGTCGCTGTCACCAGAGAGCAGAGCTCAGCGCTGCCCCTCTGCTCCCCTCGTGAGGAAGCTGTAGGCCGCCATGAGGCCTCCCCTCAGCCTCCTCTGCTCTGGGCTGAACAAACCAAGAATGTTATAGCATCAACACTAGGGAGGAGGACCTGTGTCTTTGGCAGGAGTTGCTTGTTTTCCCAGTGCTCCAAAAAGCTGAGCTAAGAACTGGTAGATCTCAAGGAGTGTGACATTTTCCTGAACATGGGCTACCAGGGTTCTCTGCCACCCTACGCTTCCCTTCTTGCATATGGTATGGCCGCAGGAGTTAAAACCCATGGCTCTTTGGTGTGGTGTGTGGGTAGTGAAGAACCAGCACTGAGTGGAGTAGGTATGTAGAGGCCACCGTACTTACAACTGCAGAGTACTGTGCTTATCAGCAATTTGGTTTTTTTTGCCTTATGACTTCGTTGTGGATTGAAACTGTATTTGAATGTTCACAGTCTAATCCTGAAAATTGTTTTAATTTTGAGACAGAATCAAATGCAAGGATGTGGGTGAGACCTATGCTTTAAAGAGGAAATGCATCAAACGCTCAAGTCCTGACTTCTGTCATGGTCAAAGAAAAATGAGTTGACAGTGAATTTTTTTAATTTAACATTAACATTGCTTTGACAGTCTTCTGATTTCTTTCTTGCCCCTGTATTTTGTTTTGAATGAAAAATATTCCTTTATTGCCTATGCACTTGAATTATTTGTTGACGTATTCATTTTATTTAATTCTGTCATGGCCCTGTGTCAGAGGGAATTCAGGCAGCAGCTGAAACTTTATTGCCTGCATATACAAATGAATACTATCATGCTTCATGGACCGTGAAGTTTGGATTGTATCTAGTAAATGAGTAAGTGGTTTTTATAAATAATTAGTCTTCTGCTTAATTAAAGGACTAGATTTTCCAGCACATTTGTCACGTGATATATGTATATGGTGGTGCTATTTTTAATTGAATGTAGGAAATAATCAACTTGCTTCAACTTTTTAGCCTATACTGCCTCATCATCTTAACAGTAGCTGATGAATTTAACTTGTGATGTACTGAGGTATTGATTAAATGACTGAGAGTTCCTTGGGAGAGAAAGAAGTTATTTGGAAACTTACACTGCTGCTAGACTTGGTTTTACTGGTGGAAACAGCTTTCTAGAAGTTACCGTGTCTTAAATAGCTTGGTTAGAAATAATAAAGCCAGTTGAAATTTAATATAACGTGGCATTTCACTGTTGTGGTAGACTCTCTCTACTTGTATTTTACATTCAATTTACTTGCAAAGTAGCTTCTGCTTTTGCAGAGTATTGGAAAGCTAAAATGCAATGCATTTACTTGTAGGTGTTTCATCTCAAATTTTTCATGTATTAACCCCCTGCACCCTCCACTCCCCTCCAAGATTCAGTTAGGAGCTGTTGCTGAAAGATCTACAGGCTGGAAAATGGCTCCGTTTCTAATTAAAAAAAAAAAAAATTACTATTTGTGCTATGAAAACTCATGGAAGGTTTGCAGCAATGTGCATGTAACTAAAAGGCAAGCAGATATCTAGACCTTTCTTTCCTGAGGAGAAACTGCTGGTAGTATGTACGGCACCCTGTTTTTTCTCTTTATTTTTTTTAATTTTATTTTTTAGTCTATGATCTCATTTGAAGTTGTGTTCTAAAAATAAAAGATTGTAGTGTGTTTACTAGAATAAAAACCTTTAAATAGAATTCTGTCTTGTGAATAAATTAGTGTTTCAGGTTTGGAATATTTTTTTTCTTTTTTTTTAAGTGCCACCTACTGGTACTCATAAAATTTGCATTGGTAAAATTTACATGTCTTCGGAAAAGGTTAAGGTAATGTATATGTGTGCTTCTTTGGAGTGGAACCCCAGTAAAGAAAAATGGACCACCACGAAGCAAGTGTTTTGCAAGGTTATTATTTGGACAAACTTGTGTCCTGTTACTGATCTGCATCCCGCTCCCCTTTTTAGTGAAAAAATATTTATTAGAAGTACCTCCCTGTATTTTTTTCCCAATTACAGTACTGATATGTGTATTATTTCTTTTTTATTTTGCAAATGTGCTACTGATCCAACTTGCATTTGCAAAAGCCTCAGCTTAGAAATGAAAGAAAAGCCACTTTTCAGGTAATGCTTGTCAAGAAGTGATTTTTACAGTTCAGTTTCACTAGTTCATGGAGTTCTGTAAGTGTGCAATTAGACTGAAGTAGTGATTGTGTGGGGTCTGTTACCCAGAGCTCTCAAATCACCGCTAGTCATGTATGAGTCTTGTGCTTGAAGAGAAAGTGTGCCAGGGACAGGTTGCTGTACCTCTTCACTAGTCCTATAGAAACCTATCCAGTGCAAAACCTGATTATTTCATCAGCCTTTTGATAGGTCTGTGTGATTCTAGCGCATACAAGAAGCCTTGTGTTTCCCTGTGTTGTTACACTGGTTGACTTAGCTGGATCTGGTACTTGTGTTCTTTTTTTCCCATGGGAACACGATTGAGACAAACCTGTAGAGTTTCTGATTTAAAAAAAATAAAGATGAGAAAAAAAGGCTCATAGGCTTGAACCTAATCTATCTTAACAGTGTTTTCTTTAAAACTTAGGGATTTTCTCCAGAACTCTTAACAGTACCCCACTAGTTTGGCTCGTAGGAGTTGCTTGCTGTCAATTCTTCTTCTTCCCATTATTAATTTTTTAAGCTCGTTCCCTGGTTCTCGGCTTCTGAAAATCACTATTTTTGCTACAAAGTCTAGCGGCTTTTTGACTGTAGTGTTTCCTTCAATCCTAGGCTTGTATCTCTGTGGATTGAATGTTGCTGGTCCCTGGAGAACTGAGGACAGTTCTTTGCTTTCTGGATGCCTTTGTTTCCTGACAGATCCTCTGTTGTTTGGACTGTACCTTTATCTCTTTCACAGCATGTTCCTTTGGCATAACTTTTTGGAGTTGGGAAGAATAAAAATAAACTCAAATGTGTATGGCATTTGTGAAAACAACACGTTTGACTTCCTGTACTGTTTTGAAGCCCAAAGCAGTGTATGTTTTTATGCACAGTCCTTGGAGAGTGGCAAAGCTATGCGTTTAAGTGTGAGACTCTTCTTTCACCTTTTCAGATGTTGTATTAAAACAAAGAAGACGGTCAGCGTTTTTTAAAATTTGTTTTTAAATTCTACAGGCATCCATTTTCTTCTCACTATCTATTGTCCTTTTCATAGAATCATAGAAAGGCTTCACTTGGAAGGGACCTGAAAGCCTACTCAGTTCCAACCCCCTGCCATGGGCAGCATTGGCACCCACTGGATCGGGCTGCCCAGGAACCCATCCAATCTGGCCCTGAACTCCTCTAGTGATGCAGCAGCCACAGCTTCTATGAGTGTTTTTTTTTTTCCTCCAAGAACTATATGATGAGCTGTAATTACTCTTATTAAAATGCTTCCTTAATGAAAATACAAGCAATAAAGCCAAAGAATCCTTCAGTTTTATGGAGCGTCTTGCAGCACGGTGTGGGGTTGTTTGCTTGCTCTCAGCTAGCAGTGCCCTGCCAGCAGTGAGCTACCTCCCTTGTGGTCTGTTTGTTCCCAAAAAGAAGCACCCTGTGCATTTCTCATCTCTCAGTGTATTTGGAAGCAATGAGAATACTGGATTCCTCAAACTGTTCTGGGATGGCAGTGCTGTTTCCCTTGCAGTGGGCTGTGAGGCATGCAGTGGCTGAACAACCCTGCTTGTAAAAATGTATGCGTGTGCTTCTGTGAAGCACTGGTTAGGGATGTGGTTTCAGAAGCTGAGTTTCATGAGGTCACGTTCAAGGGGTCAGGTGCATCAGGAGTGCCTTGCTGGCAGTGAAGATGGGAGGTGACACTTGGGGAACCCCTGGGAAGGTCTGGCAGAGCTGTGGTGGTGCCATCACTGGTTTGATTGCTGAGCACTGCAAGTGGATCTTAGGAGCTTCAGAATAATAAAATCCCCTAAAGAAGATGGGAAAGGGTCTCAGCAAATCTGGGTGAAGTGGTGAGAATTAGGCTGCGGGACAGTACGCCTGGGCTGGAAGAGTTCTTCTGGTTCGCATTAAACTACAATAATTTTTTCTTGGTGCCACCTTGAGCACAAGGTCTCTCCCTGTTACTTCCTCAGTAATGTAGGATTAGTGCTCTGGGTGCAATAAGACCCCTCCCCAGGAACAGTGATGGACTTTCACACTTCTGTGTCCTTTTCAAAAGCTTCAAATGTCTGAGTCCTTGGATTTTATTTTTACCTTGGACGTTATTTGGTGGGTAAAGCTGATAGACACATTGGAACCATTTCTGAACGTGCTTATTCTTTACTTTGTGCAAAAAGGCACCGTTTCCAGCATAAAGAATGTACACGTTTATTGTTGAAGTGTCTTACAGCTTTTGTTCTGTTTCTCTATGCATCGAGCTTCTTAAAGCTCTTGACCAAATTTCTGTGAGCACCTGGAAACCTTGCTGCGAGTTTAACGTAGCCTTCCTGTATTAAGTGTGCTTCTCTCCTTTTATCACAGCCCAAGATTCATCTCTCTTATACGCATATGAAAGATGTGAATATCTTAACACCATCAAGCAATCCTGGCTTTGCTTCTGAGGGATTTCCAGTGCCCTCAGTTCTGCCAGCTGCTACGGACATTAGAAAGGACCTTGTGTCAGAGTTTGTTCACTGTGTTACACAGCACAGGATGAGATTTTAAGCTGTCACAAGCTATCTGATAGCACTTACTGACTGCCTCTTTCTGCTGCACAGCCACGGCTGATGGGCTCCTTAGTGAAAAAGCAAACATACAGAAAGGTAAATGGCATTGATGAGGTGTAACACTTGGGTGTCTCAGCATCACAGCTAATGAAGCCTGATTGCGTTAGTTGGCTGCTGGCCCCTAAATGCCCCTCTGCCAGCACCCTGGAGGAAGCAGTGTCCATTGCAGTGGGCACAGCACCTGGATATGTGCCTGGCTGTTGGCTGCTGCCAAGGAATGCTTTATGATGACTGCAGGGCAGCCTTGTGCTTGGTGCAGCATTAGCTAGTGACACTTGCAGCAGCTGGTTCACACTAAATTTGTAAGAGTGTAATAATTTTTATCTTCAAAATTTGGCTGGAATCAGCCAACAGACTTAAAGAATGAGTGGGCAGATAATGTGATAAAATAAGCTTAATTTCTTCAGGGAATCATGTAGGTAATTTAAATAGGGTGTTTTTTCTGTAGTTCTTAAATTGTGTAATTCAACTCAAGTCACAGTGACAACACAAATTTATAGTGCTTGAAGGCCCTAATTCATGAGTGCAGTGAAAAATTGCCCCTAACGTGAGAGTTTTTCCTCTTAAATAGATGTGATGTATTGACTTTTTTCATCCTTCTTGCTGTTTTCGCTGCTAGTTTGAATAGCCAGTAACTAACAGTAGGAGTGGCCCACTGTGTACAGGTAGAAAGTTAGGTAGCCTCTAAGGGCTTGAGGCATTGTTTAAAAAATAAAATAAAATCTGTATCCAACCAAACACCTAATCTGTCAGGAAGAGGGTGTTGCTAATTTGGCAGCATATCCCCGCAGGTAGTGTGTATTTGAGATTTTTTTGTACCTCATCAGTAGACAGAAATCTTAACACTGGGTGCAGACAGCAAATCTTATCAGCAGAGCTGTGGAAAGCTTCAGAATCAGGCTGGGGTGTAAACCTTGAAGATCTGTATAGCTCAAACTTGAGAGGGAGAGGGAAGTCTTCCTGTTGAGTGTCTGTACTGTCTGATAGTCTGATAGAAAATGACATAACCTTCCTTTCATCATCTAAAGAAGTCAGCCACAATGAAAATGTTTCCCTAGTGGAAGTTGTTTTGTGAAAACAGACTGACAAAAAAAATTGCTTTCATGTATGTTTATCCTCTACCGTATCCTGAGTGTCCTGATTTGCTCAGTTCAGTAATCTCAGGGCTTATTCTTGCTCCTTTGTTGCCTAGGGTCACCTTACTTTACTGACAGGAGTTGCTTAGCTCTCGTACAGTTATCTCCTTACCCATAAACTGGGATATACTCTCCCTCTGCCCCAACCCGAAACAAACAAACCCACTCCTCACCCCCAAGCCCTTGTGGTAAGTATCATATACAGTAGAAGAGCTGCAGCGTTCAGATTTTTCAGTCATTTCCCTCTTTGAGGGCTTTGGATCATGATTTCATTTCCAAGTTGATGCAAGTCCACTCTTCACTTGAAGGCTGCACAAAAAACTCACTGTAAGCTAGCTGTTTTATGGTATGTTGGCAATGATGGTAAGAGCCTATGTGAACAGATTTGCTCCATCTAAAACAGAGCAACATCAGCAACTTTAGCAACTTCTATATTTGTTATATTTATTTATAATTCTATAGTTATATAGCAACTTCTTGGTGCTATATATCATAGATTACAAATGGCATCTTGATTTATTCATACTTTTTTTTTTTCTTTTTGGCTGTAGTACCAGTATGTTCTGGAGTACTCATACCCAGAGATGCCTATGGTCTGTGGGCTCTCTGACAGTGTGGACAAGGTGTGATGTGAAGCCCAGCTTTTTGGATGGAGGCTGCAACTAGTCTGTGACACACTATTCTGACCTTGTCTGGCTTGTGGGCAGGTTAACCTCACTTGTGCTTTCTTTTTTCCTTGAAGGGAAAGCTGTTTTTATCTCCTGGGACATGAAGTCAGCTTCTGAAAGCTTACATTAACAGCTAGATCCAAACTACAGTTGAAGTGGAACAAAATAATGTGTTTATGGATTACAGAGAACAAATATGAAGGGAAAAAAACAACGCTGAAGTTCAAATTTCTCCTGTGTTCTGGCTGGATAAACTCACCTTAGCAGTCATAGCACATCCGGGTCTGCATTCGCTGACCTGTGAGAATGCTGGTGGGGGTAGGGTTGGGTGTGCTGGGGGTGTGCGAGCTGCATGAAGTAGCTAGGTGAGCTTTTTAAAATGTTTGACTGTGAGCTGAGGCTATGGATATTTACCTATACAGGGCAGCAAAGCTCGAGACACAGAAACTGGAACATCTGGTACTATGGCAGCTGCAAACAAATATTCAGGCCAGGAGTTTTTAAACATCAGCAGCAAACAGGCTGTTTATTGTAAGGAAGGCACCTGAAAGAGGCCATGAGAAATTGTTCCTGGTTTGCCCCTGGACAACATCCTGCGCCTCCTGGGAGCTGTGCTGTCTGCTCACAGCTTTTTAAGGCAGTTGGATCTGCAGTAGTTAGGCTGCTTGTGTCTGTGCTGTGTGAGTATCCGCAGCCCAGCTGCAGGCGAGAGGGAGCTGCTTTGCCCTTAGGCAGGTTTACGCACCAGGGCAGCCTGCGGTGGGTCTGCCCCGTTACGTGGTTTTGGGGGGGGGAGGAGGGTCAGCACCCATGAGGCATCTGCAGTGTGCAGTCTGTGCAGAGCGGGCAGCGCCTCACCAGCTCGCACCCTGTTCACTTGCTAGAGCTGGTGAGCCCTCCATTGGTGAAGTTCAAGATAGGGAGGGGTTGAAGCTGCTATCCAACTCTCTTTTTCTTACTGTGTCCAACCCTTGAGTGTTTTTCTCCTCTTCTGACTACATGGAGGAATAACTCTTCTTAATCTTAGCAGACACAATGTGTTGGGGTTGTGTGTGTTGTTCGTAGTGTTTCTCAGCAATTGCTTTGGATGACACTTGAGTTTGTGCGCAACTTACCACAGTTCTCATCTGATTCACATGACTGCAGCTGAGGGACTTCAGAGGGGTTTGACCTGCTAGCAAACTTTTGTTTCCCTGTGTTGCAGAAAGCCACATGTTTGGGTTTCAGTAATTGGATGCAGTTAAAGGGCTGCTAGTGATGAGCCAAAAGCCCATCCCTTCGTTGTCCTTCAGGTCACCTGGCCTGGGGATACAGACTATAGCTCTCAATGTTTGGTGTGCTGGTCTGGTAGCATAACCACTTTCGGAAAGTCTTTTCTAGGTCATGTAAGTTCAGGGGGATAAGAAGCTCCTCTGTTTTGCATTCAGACGAGCTAATGGTGCTTTGGAATATGCTGAAAGCGGAGAGCAGAGCTATAGTCTTCTCACCGAGCAATGTACCCGGAGAATAGGGTGGGGGAGCATGAGCAGACTGCAGGATGAGATGCAAAAAATGTATGAATTATCATTTAATTCTGCTTTGATAGTTTTTATTGGTATTATTTTTGCACATTGTATACTAAATGTATGGTAATTACGTATTTGGAGATGAAATGTTTCTTAATATCCTGTCTGAAGTTCTCTTTTGGAGAAAAAGAAAGAAGGTAATATTGTTAGCATCTTTCTGATTTGGTTTCAGATCCAGGAGTTGGAGATATTGCAGCAGAATCAAAGGTAAAACACTGTGTAGACAACAATGAAACAAAACATTCAGAACTTTCATATTATGAGTTTTCTCTGAATGTTCCCTTTGTGCAATAAAACTGAACAGAAATGAAAAGGTGCTTAAAACTTAATTAGTTACTGCTACATGGCAATCTACGTTTATTAAGGTAGTTATGCCCCTGTCTCTTTAAGCATGAGATCACAGTGACTTCATCTGATATGTTGTCATAGACATTTTGTCCAGTATTTTTGTTTCATTTTAAGCAAAAATTAATTTTCCGTTGCATGATCTAATTTTCAATTGGACAGAACTTGAAGCATGTTATTTCTAATCAAAAGAAACTCTACTCTCCTGTAAACTCCAAATGGATGAAAATAGGATAGCATCTATTTCACAAGGTCATCGCTTGCTTTCTAAAAGCCTGGGACAGCACACCTTGCCTACTTTTCTGTTGTGCTTTAGTGTCACTTGTGCAGACTCACAGGTGAAGTCAGGCATTCCCACAGCGCAGGTGGCAAAGTCATCGATGACACATTGTCGGCACGCCGACGGCTGCGGTGTTCCCTGGCTGCCCTTGGGGAACACAAGCTTGCTCCTACCAGTTGTGTTGCAGAAATGCAGCTCAACAGNAAAGAAGAAGAAGAAGAAAAATCCCAATTTTTCTTCAGTCCTCTCAAGATGATCTTTTCATGTTTGTAAAAGAAGCTTTGAAAGTTTGGGGAAAAAACAGATATACTGAAGAAATAGCTGTGCCTCCTGAGTCTGTGTTAGAAACCATTATTACTGTGAGCATTTCTGCATTGATCAGTGCTGAGGAAGTTCTTATATCTAACAGACAAATGCCTGGAAGACTGTTTGATATCTAAGCTTGTGATTTTCCCCTCCATTTTTTCTTCCCTCTTAATGTCTAGTTAACACAAGCTCTTCTTTTAATGTTACCTGTGCCCTCTTGTAAGGTGTACGTATAAAGGTAAGGAGCCAGAACTTTGTAGAAGGCCAAATATTTGTATCACTGCCAGTGTTTTCTAGAATTGTTTTATGGCCTTTTGGTAGCCTTTGCCTCAAAACCTTGCCTCTCTTCCGCTCTTGTCTGCTTGGATCCTTTTTAAGCTCAGTGGTACTCTTTTGCCATTTAATATATTAAATTTTCATGTACAGTAGATGTGTCCAGCATCATTATTCTCCTCTTTCTGCTTTAGTGTAGTGCAGCATTTTTGGTTTCATTGTTGTATCTATCACATAAACTTTACAGAAAAATGCCTGCGCTGCAGTGTTATTGAGGCAGGTCTGTGCTGACCTGTTAATTTTTGCGTTACTGAAGACTGCATTCAGTTTTTCTCTTAATGGTAAGAAATCACCAGATGGCCTTGCCATAGTTCATTATTCTTTATAGTACAGTAGCAAAGATTTAACTCCACTGAGAGAGCAAGTGCTGGAATTAGATTCAAATTGTACACTGATAAAGCTTACTTGGGTTAAAAAATTTGTCTTTCTCATAATAAGGTAAGTGCAATTCCCTGATTTCTCATAACTAACTTCTGCTATATTTGTGTAGGTTGAATTCATGACCATGACGAGAGGCTGTGTGTGCTATGTAAATGGTTAATCGTGAGTAGGGAGAAAAGTGCATAATTTGGGAATATCAGTTTCAGTAGTACTGAGCCTTGCAAATAATCACTTACTGCAGTGCACAGAGATGCAAGAGGGAAATAAGCATTTAAATTCCCACTGCCTCAGGTTGGCAGGCACTAGAGAGCCTTCTCTGAGGTCTAGAGGGGGGAAATGCTGGCTGTTGATTAAACATACCCGCACACTGGCCATGATCACCTTGTTGGCGGTTGGCCTGGTAGTTCCCAGCGTTATCAGGGGAATGTCTGACAGCAGCTGGGAGCCTGTAGGTGATGCACCAGAGGTAAAGGTAGAGTTCTGGGCATGGCACATAAAATGGAGAAAACTGTAACTGAAATTCCTGGAAAAACGTCATTTCCGGGTCTGGCCGATCTCTTCCCATGAACACCACCCTGAATCCAGCCCCTGATCAGTCGTGCAGTGCTGCTGGGTTGATGTGGGTAGATTTCTCTCCCACTGCTCGTGGTGCTTTGCTGGAAGGGTCTTACCTGGGGAAGGGACTTTTCTGTCCCTTGTTCACGTGGGCTGGCTGGAAGAAGGGGCCTTCCTGCCTTTCCTCCATCACAGGCATCCTGATGACTTGGCCCGGGAGCTGCACATCCATCTCTTGAGGCTCCCCAGAATACTGTGCAAAGCTGGTATAAACTATAGAAAGTCATTTTAGCCCGATTACTGTGTGTTTTTTCCTCCATTTTGGATGTGTTTCTCATTATTGTTGGTGAAAGCAAAACATGAGAATTAAAACATGAGAATTGACAGGATACCAGATCTTACCGAAGTCTATATCATGCATTTACGAATACATAAGGAGATTAATGTGCTCCACTTTATAAGCGTGTATAAAATATATACAGAGTATATGGAGATTTATTTTTGAAGTAAAGAAAGGCATTTAGAGTGAATAAAATACCTGTTTGCCTCTGATGGTAAATTCCTGTAAATTACTTTCTCTGAACTGAATTGCATTAGTTCATATCGTTTGTTACTTAATATGTTCTCCCTTGGTAGAAATCATATCATAAAATCTCAAATTGGGATAATTTGATAGTCCTGAACCAGAAGTATATTAAACCTGACAAATCTGTCATAAGCTGTAAGTTTTAATAGAAGCCTAATCTAAGCTTTCATGACTTTGTCAAAACCAATAATGTACAGCAGCAAGTTCTAAAAGTGGCTGTATCATAATGCAGAATTGCAAAGGTTAACAGATTTTTTTTTAAGACCCAGCTGTTAAGTTGTGTACATTTTAAATGTCTTTAGCAGAAGGCGTGTTTTGATTGATTGCTGAAAAATGCTTTTTGCTAATGTTTGTTGGAAAATGTTATTCAACCACTAATTCCATAACATAATTCCTTTATTGAAATACAATGTTGAATACTTAAGTGATGACTGGATAGAATTTTGGCCGGAAGCAAGTGACAACCATATTGAGTTTATTTCCCTCAAATGTCTGTCGTACTCAGCACGACGTGTTTTGTGCCTCGCCTTTGAGAGGCTTTGCTGAAGTGCAGTAACCGTAATACACATTTGGGGAGCCTGAATGAATTCCCAAGATTTTAATCAATCATCCTTGATCTTTCCTCCCTGCATGTGCTGTCTTCAACTCTCTCCCCAGTGACAGGAGAGTTCCTTTCTTCTCTTCCCTGTGTGCCTGTAGAATTTATTTCTGATTAAATGTCAGTGCACCCGCACAATAGATCAGGCAGAAAAAATGTAGTTTTAGCCAATCAAGACTTTAAGTGCTGCACCAGAATTCTTTTTTCATAGATGATATGCACAGAGAATCAAAGGCATTTACGAATGACTATATAGAGAGACATGGGGGATATCACAGCTTTGTAGCTATCAGATTAACAGAAACAGTTCTGTTTAAAAAAACAAAAAAAAGTGCTGTGGGATTATGAAAGTTTTGTAAGAACCCTTTTTAAAATTCAGTACAAAGTATTTGACTTCAGGGAGGATTATGTTAAGTGTAAAAAACAAACAAACAGAGAACAAAACAAAAAACATTGTAATAAAGAAAATTCTGCAGTTTGTTTATTTATTACACTGGGAGTTACCTCAAAAGAGAAAACAAAAATTTGCTCCTTTTCCAAAGGGAGCAAATAGGGGAAACTCTGGTCAAAATGTCATTCAACAACTGTGGCTAGGGGGTGGGAGAGAAGTAATAAATGAACTTTTGTACCTAGTAAGGTTGACATCATCCCCGGATTACAGTGAAAGAGTTGTGTAAAAAATAAAACCTTTCTGCTGAATTTAAAAGTGGTCCAACTATTCCTCTAATACAATCAAAAAAAAAAAAAAAAAAAAAACACCCCAAAGCCTCCTGTGTATCTTAAGGAGCAGTGTTCACTCATTTCCTTTAACTTTCTGAATACTTCAACAGCATGTAATTGCTAAAATTGCTTATGTAGCACACTGTGGCAATTGCGTCACGATTTTTTTTTGTGACGTAGAATGGACTATGGCCATCTTGATTTCCAGATCAGCCTGCGCTTCTTGGAAAGCAGGTCATATTATGTATTTAGGAGATTTATCTCTGAATGTTGACTGTGTGCATATTGTTTGAGAAGGCTGTAAGCATTTCTTCTTCCTCTCTCCCCCCAAAATTCTCCAGAAAGCTGTTAACAGTGATCCATTTGCTTAAGGTAATCAGGAGCAGACATTGTTACCTGTCTTTGCGAAGGTCGCTTCAGATCTGGGTCGCTTCAGATCTGAGCTTTTATGAAAAGAGGTGCTATTGTGTATTTTTTTTTTGCAGTTGATATTTGACCTGAAGCCATTTATTTCTTAAAGATGATTTTTGAATTAACTCTGACAGAAGACTGTATTATCTGAAAGCACATTAAAACTGTGACATGCAATTTTTTCTGGTGTTAGCTATGACTTGAGATAGTAATACAAAATATAAATCCGTGTTGATCATGATAAAAATAAGTCTGTATTTAAAAATAACAGAAAACATTGTTTTTTCCTCTCTTCAAGGAAAAAAAAACACGCATCTTATCTTCAAAAGTAACTCGTTTCAAAAGTAATCGCTATCCTCTTTGTTTTTTCACCTTTCATTTCAAATGGACCAAAGGCCAACCGTAGGGATCAGGAAAAAAAAAACAAACAAACTAGGAAGAAACATATTTACATCAATTTACTAATTTTTTTTTTTAAAGCTACTTCTTTTGCAGGACTTGGATATATTCCGAGCTTTCTAGGAGGAAATAAAATTCTGATGGCTTTAAATTGCCTTTACTTGCTTTTGCATTGGGAAGAGGAGGATGCCAATGGCAGCTGTGCCTGGCGTTCTGCTTCCACTTTCCTAGGGCCTGCCTGCTGTGCTGCCTGAAGACTTCGTGCTCTGGCCTGGCTCAGGGATGCCTCCTAGCAGATTTCTGAGCACCTCTTTGTACGATAGACACCATATGGTTGTCTAATACAGTATCCACGCTGGCTCACTTCTTGTACAACTGGTAAAGGGTCTGCTAGGATGTCATTATGTTGCATTAGCGCCATTGCCGGTGAGTAAGGCTGAACCCAGTGTGAAGGTCACTCCTGACAGGTAGGATTTGTTGACACATCTTTTATGAAATCTTAAATGAGAACGCTTCGATTTGATAAATCTGCTTATCTCAATTTTCTTTTTTTTTTCTGATATTTCAAACAAATCTGAATTGTTTCATGTATTCATATATTCAATGTATGCTGTATTTTGTAATAGCTATTATTGTTTAAGCAGGGTACTGTATCCTGGAACTGCTGCTTGTCTGTGCTCTTACTATGAATGCTGTACAACTATGTGGAGTCATTTTGGTGATTTATTCAAGTGAGGTGCCCTGCAGGAGCTGATGAAAATATTTCTCGTAAATTTGACACAGCAGGGAGTGCTGGTGGGGAAGTAAGAGGGAGAGTGCTTTCTGCTCTTTTGGCTTCTCTCTCACCTGACTTCAGCCATTTAAGGCTATGGAGAAAGGAAAGGTCATGAGGATATCATGAAGATAATGCAATAGCTGGTCCTCTTGTTTTGATGGTGCTTGGCTTTGATGGAGCACTGTCACAGGCTGCCTAGAGAGGCTATAAAGTCACTCTTCCTTGGACGTCTTCAAAAGCCAGCTGGACGTGGGCCTGGGCCTTTTCTGGCTGGCCCTGCTTGAGCAGGGATTGGACCAGATGGACCCTGAGGTCCTACCAGCCTCAGCCATTCTGTGATTCTTCGTTGCCATAGAGCATACAGCAAGTGAAACTTCCCCTCCCTGGGTGTTAAGGAGGAGGAAGGGGTGATGTGTGTATTGGCTGTGGTTGTTTTACTGCAGCCAATGAAACTGGTCCACTGCTGAGAGTCTTTAGGGGAAAGCTGCCTCTTCCTGGTTTTAAGAGCGCAGTAACAGCTACTTGCTTTGAAAGTGTGGACACTAGTCCTGGTGTCAGTAGAAGTAAGAACTAAAGGCAGCACAGATGTTGTCTTTGTAATAAATTCATGGATATTTTTTCTTAGACACATAAATTTAGGCAAATGATTAGTGAAATAAACTGTAAAATTGATGTATGTCAGACATCTGGCTCCTGCTTAACTTTTAGTTCACAGTTGGTATTTTAATGCATGGCAGCAAATAGGTGAACATAACTGAAAGGCTTTCAAAAACATCAGCAAAAATTACAGGTTTCTGAAACTGTAATGGTAAGGGAATGACTTATCGTAATTGGTGTTTTCTCCAGCTCTTTAATGATCATCATTTCTAAAACAGATACTTTGCGTTTTATTTCAGGCTTGTAAATCTGTTAATTGTGAGGTAGGAAGTTAAAGGTTGAAATGGAAAGGGATGCGAGTGGCAATGGGCTGCTTGATATTTCCCGTGTGTCACTGTTTGAGAGCTTGCGGAAGTGTTGTAGAAATTAATTTGATTTTTGTCACCTGCTTTGATTATGGAAGATTTAGTGGAAGTCTTTGCACTATCTATTCGTAATGTCAATGATCACGTTGCTTTGGTGGTGGTTTTTTGGTAAATATCATGAACAATCTTTTCCAGCTGACATTGGTGTGACGGACTTTAGGGGAACTTGCACCAACTCTAAATGTGACTTTGAATTTTGCAATGTTTGAGAAAAGTTTTAGTAACTAAGGGGGGAGATATCCAGAAGTCTGAAGTGTGAGATGAAGTGTGAGTTGGGGTTTTTCAAGAACACTGAAATTGAATGACTTCTTAAAAACTTCACGAATGTTCACTTCTGAAGACCGAAAGTGATTTAAAGACTGTTCTAAGTTACCTAAAAATAATTCTCAATTGTCTTAAGGCTCTTTTAATGAGAGTTGTCAAACATGCTTAGAAAAGCACTGTCCCAATGAATTTGTGTATGTAGAAAGATGCTACAGTGCTTTTTTTCATACCTGTTAGAAATATTGACATGAAATGTTTTGGATGAAATCTCAGCCTATGATTAGACTATGAACACTATAGTTGACTAAGCAGTATTTAACATGGTTTTGAAGCTTACTTGTTTAAAAAAAAAAATGCATAAATGGATTTTAAATGGTCTAATAGTAGCCTGGATAAGGTACAGCTACTAGCAGCAAAGTAAGAACAGATTTAGTTCAGAATTGGAGTTCTTTACAGATCTTAATGTAATCTTAATCAAAAAATTGAATAGGACTCTGACAAGTGATGCTCTGGAAGTCTTGTACAGTGTGGAAACGTAACAGAAGGGGGCGAAAAAAAGCAACACAAAGCCATAGCAATCCTTCCCACCTCTATGAAAAAATCAGATGGAATTTTCATTAATATGTCAATACACTATTTATTTAATAAAAGAAATAATCACCTATCAGGATGAATAATTGGAGCAAATGTGTCGGATCTATTAGGAAATGTTCCCTAAATATTATTGATGTGTGTAGTGAGTAAATAACCTGGAAAAGATGAGTCTGAAACTCCGCTAATGTAAAACAAATTAAGCAAGTAATTGAGGCACTCAGTGATTTAGAGCTGCAACAACCAATGACTTCATAGAATCGGAAGGGCCCTTTAAAGGCCATCTGGTCCAACTCCCCTGCAGTGAACAGGGACACCTACAGCTAGATCAATTGCTCAGAGCCCCGTCCAGCCTGACCTTGAATGTCTCCAGGGATGGAACATCCACCACTTCTCTGGGCAGCCTGTTCCAGTGCTTCACCACTCTGGTCATAAAACAAAACAAAACCAAAAACCAAACCTGTTTCCTTATATCCAACCAAAATCTCCCCTCTTTTAGTTTGAAACCATTTCCCCTTGTCCTATCACCACAGACCCTGCTAAAGTGGCCTTAAAAGGTGCTCTTGTCCTTACCCTGAAGAGTACAGTGTGAATGCTTTATTATATTTAAAAGCACATGAACTAACAAAATATTATCACACATGAAAAACGTAAATAAATACCCCAGGCCTTGCAAAAGAGACTTGAGCACTGGAAGTCAGGAAGATGTGAGGTCCTGAACCCCAGGTGTGTGTGGATGTTGCACTCAAGCTGCGGCAGGCACCTAGCCCTGGCCATGGAGCCATTCCAGCTGCCTCATGCTTCTGAGCGGGCAGGGTGCCCAACTCACCCTGCACTTGCTCCATCCTGGGATTTACGTGCCAGGGCCCCTCACTCATCTCGTGTGCTGCTTAGGGAGCTTTGGTGTGTGATGCAGGGCTGCAGCTTGCTTGTCTTGGAGTCAGGATCTTGAAGTTGTAGGCCTTCAGCACTGGTGCAAGTATGTCTGAGGATCCAGTCCAGGCCTCTGTTAAACTCCTCTGTTTTAAAATGGGCGTAGTGCCATTCCTTTCATTGGGTCTTTCAATTAGTTTCAGAGAGTCATGTTTAATGAATTTCTAGCTGAAGAAGCACCCTTACCACAGGAGCATGTGCACCTTTCTGGAAAGCTCCTTCTGGAGGATGAAGCAACTGTCTCTAGGATTAATTGTGCTCTGTCTTTATTCCGGTAAACTGGGATATTAAGGTGATTGGTGGTTGGCTTTAACATTTTAGCAGAACCAACCTGCAAGTTATCACAAAGTTACCCAGTGAATGGATTAATACGTGTGCTGTATGTATATAGTAATGTTTATATTAAATTTGTCACAATTTTTCATCTTTGTCTTAAATAACAGAAAGCTCTGACACACTGATTGCTTTGGAAGGTTTTCTTCCATTTTAATGTCTGCTATACTTCCATCTGCTGACAAGTGTCCCCAGGAAAAGGAGAGTGTTAGGAAATGTCTAATTGTGATGTTTCCGCAATGTGACAAGAAATCAGAACCTATACGGATTCTGGGCCTCAGCTCAGAGCAGTAGGCAAGTAGACAGGCACTAGTACCACTAGTGCGGTGTTTAGCACTGATGGAAAAGCAGAGAGTAGATTTTACATATCCATGGACAATAATATGCATTGGTCCTATTTGCATAACTTATGGGGGTAGAAAAGATCACTGTCGAATTGTAATTCCATTGCACTTTCAGCCTGTTGGCTGCTTGGTTCTGTGTAATTCTCAACTGCTCTGAGAAAATTAATGAGAAACGGATGTTGCTAATCAGTAACTTCTGTGGTTTGATTGCCTCTTTCTATACCCTTTCCTCATTATATGTGAAACAGTGCTTTTCATATGTGTTACTTTTCTCCAGTCTCCTAGGTCAAGAAAGCAAATAATAGAAGATGTTCTTGGATCCTTTGATCCTCACAGCTTTAGACACCTCATCACCTTATCCAGAAGGACTTTCAGGGCCGATTTTGTGATTTGGGAGACTCCCGGCAAATCTGAAGCGGAATATGGAAGTCACATTTGTTGGTTCTGGATGTTATAATATAATCAGCAAACTAAATTCCGCATTTGGGTGATACTGATGGCGCTTAACCGAAATAGCACTAGTTCTACTAATTATAGTAGAACTTAGAGCAAAGGTGGTTGTGTGGATAATTTGTGTCACAACAAAAGCCATTCAGTTTTGGATCAAGTCGGGAGTAATGCTCAACTGACTGGAGTCAAAACATACCAGGTACTGAATACAGCAGATAACAGCTGACTACGCAGAAGGCAAAACTGAGGAAGCAGAGAGATTCAATTTTTTTTTATGAACAAATAGCTCTTGGTCCTTTATGCCTGGGCTGCCTGGGTGGTGGGCCAAGTTCTCTTCACTCTAAGAGAGTCTCTCCTTCTTAAAGCTGTGTCCATTTTCCACAAATTCATATTACAATGCTTTGTTAAAGATAAAAACATAGCACAACTTGCATCATTTTCTATCAGTCTCACATAGGTTATTCCATGCTTTCCAATTCCTGGTAACTCAGTGGTAGAGGGCAGACTTCGGTCATGTTTCAAAGTAGTGATGTTCTCTTAGTAAGTGGCTTGGGAAAATCAAGAAGGGTCTTTGGGGAGCTAGAATTCAGCTTGTCTTCTTTAAATCAGAAGACATCAGTGAGTTATCAGTGATTCAGGTACCTTTTATTCACACTTGTTTCATGGAACTGAAAATAGAAACTGTCAGCTTCCTGATGGTCTGATTATGTAAAACCATCAGCAAAACCAAAAACAAAATAGGTACGATAGGATTATGTATGTGCATATGTTTTGCTGAGGGATGTTTTTATAAGGTTTATAAGGGAAGAAGTTCACTTTCAGCTTTAGATCTTAGCGTTTTGGAGGCTGAGCAAGAAAAGTGCTGACAATTTCTCAAACATTAAGTCATATTTTTGTTGCTGTTGCAAATTACAGTGGTCATTTTGGAGACTGATCAAAATCCTTAAAAAAGGCATGCTTCTTAGTTTAAAAAAAAAAAAAAAAAGACAGACCCCTTTGGCAAAAATGAGTCAGCTTACAATGCAGAAAGATTTTCAGCCTGTTGCCCAAATGAAATGGAAAAGACACATCCTGGGATGTCCTCTGCTGAAAGAATTTTGGTTTGGGATCAGCTTGAGTCTGTCACTGTAAAAATAAGTTTTAGAAATGATTCATCCTGTTAGGGAGGTACAAGTCCATGCTGCTGTTGTTAACCTGTGGGGCTGCGGACTGCAGGTTCCAATCTGACACATGAAGAAATAATTATGAGGCTGACAAGTCATCGCTGTGTCATAGTGTTAATATACAGTGGGAGAAGAGCATTTATTTTTAATAACTGTGAATTGCTAGCCAGGAATATTTTTGTACTTAGTATATAAAAGGGAAACTTTGCTTTTGCTATCTGATACTCCATACAGAGTGATTGAACGGTTTCTGTAGTATGTAATCCTTAAAATTCTTCCATATTTGTGTAAATGTAAATTAGGAGAAAAGGCTATCAATTCTCTTTTTTTTTTTTTAATTTTCCTGAAGCACCTTTAAAGTAAAACAACATCTTTTTGAAATTAAACTTGGGTAAATAAGGTGCATTTAATTGCCACTTGTGAAAGCTCTCCAATTATCAAAATTACAGATAAAAACATTTCACATGTTGGAGTGGTATTTTGCTTATTTAGAAATATGAAATATGAATGACTCTCTCACTTACTAATGAGAGGGGTGCCTATGTTTTAATCTAACAAGAATACTTGTTAATAAACTGAAATGACTATATGATATGTGCTGTGTTCTTACTGCTGAGTTATTGATGACACCTGATTCAGATGAGTCTATTTTCCCATAGACTCGGTTTTAGTTGTTTTTATGGAAAGGAAAAAACTTCAACATTTCAGTACAAAATGAGTTTGACTCATACTGAACAGATATTCCTAGGAATGGCTATTCAGAGTGAGTTTTATTCCCTCTTAATGAAAGCCCACTGAACGAGTTTTATGTGGGAGCCTGGCTGAGCTGAAAGTGGCCCCTATTTTGGTAGGGCTGCCGTGACATTGCCCTCTGCGGGTTTGGGTTCTTGCCTGAGAAACAGAAACGTAGCTCTGTTCCCCTGGGCTGCCTTCAGTACAAAGGCACACAGCACCTTCCTTCTCAAGAGACATCGCTTCTGGAGACTGAGCCCAAAAGACTGAACATGATTGGCATGTTCATGACAGCTATGTTTCCATGTGTTACTCTGAAAAGTTGCTTTCATTCAAAAAAAAAAAAAAAAAGCCAAAATACAACCTCCCCTGAAAACAAGCAAAAGAAAACAACAGAAGCCATGAACCTCGAAACCAGCCTTCTAGTGAATCAATGTTATTTCTTTACATCACAGTTTTTTATTAGCCTTTTTTTCTATCAGTCCTCTTTCAAGCAAATAGGTTTTAGCAATAATATTCTGTACGCTGAAGAATTGTAGATCTTGAGATTTGACTATTTTAGCATACCCTCCAGTGAGGGATTGCGAACTGTTGGGGCTCAAAGCAGCTGCTCAGCCAACTCCAAGGCAGTATCCCTGAAACTGCTGCCTTGTCCCCGAAGTTATTTCTATACAATGCAAAGATACCAATTTACGTTCTTTAGATAAACTTTGACTGTACTTTTCCTGCCTCCGTTGCTGGTGATCTGAACAAAATTAGTTGGCCACACTGTGCTGATTTTCTTAATGTCTGTAGGGAGAAACAGATCATGCAGAAAAAGGAATAATAAGCTGACTCCATGACTAGTTTTATTTTTTCCCCTTAAAAGTACAAAAGAAGTTTAACACAAGAACTTCAGGAAATCATAGTTCAGCTGTTGTTTGTTACACTGTGCAAGCTGGAGCTGAATGGATATGGAACTCTTTTGCAGACCCTTCTGAGCCGAAGTGTTAAGCAAGGTGCCATCTGAAACTGCTTGAGAGTTTTGCATTTATTGTTAGTCTTTTCTCTGGTGGAATGAGGAAGGTTTGGAATTAACCTGTGCAAAGAATCTAATACATTAACTATCTACTCTGCCAACAGGATTCAGCAGCAGATTCCTCTCTTGCTTGAATTGAAGAAGTAATGTTATTTATTGACACCAGTGGTTAATTATTATTATGTACAAGCCAGGAAAGTCAATTCGGATTACTGAATGTGTTACTTTAAGGTGAATGAATATTACAGTATTTGCAGCTATGCTCTGTTATCAGTAAAAGTGTGAATTTCACAGTTTTAGAGTGGAGAACATGCCATGCCATTGAAATAAGCTTCTTTATTTAGGAGCCTGGAAGTCAGGATGAATTGCTCCTTCTCAAGCCTTGTTTGTTGCCAGCTAGTTTTGAAAGCCCAACCACAGTCCATTCTGTTTTCCCGCAAAACTGAGTAGGAACACAGAATGAGTGAAAACGTAGTGAATGTAGAAGGTACGTGAGCTGTATAGTAAGAAATTAGTATTTACTACATTCACCTTCCAAACGCTTACAAGCTGGCTTTGATTTGAAAGTTAGTGTAGCTCAGAGTAGCAGTCAGCAGAGCAAAATGTTTTGCAAGGGGGATCCAGGGCTTGTGCTCACAGCCTTGTGCTCATAGATGCAGCTGCATCCATAGACTTAGCGGCAAGGTAGGACTTGATGCAACTGTGGCCTTGGAGAGTCTCCTGTGGGTAATGTATCTGTAGCAACACTACACATATAGAAGTGTTAGAAATAGGATATTGTTGTATCACCTTTATTCAGGTGACAAGTGATAGGATGCAAGGAAATGGTCTCAAGTTGCGCCCAGGGAGGTTTAGATTGGATGTTAGGAAGAACTCCTTTATGGAGTGAGTGGTCAAGCATTGGAAGGGGCTGTCTGAGAAAGTAGTGCAGTCCTTGTCCCTGGAGGTATTTAAGAGACACATGGATGTGATGCTAAAGGAAATGATACAGCGCTGGGACTCGTTAGGTCAGGCTGACCATTGGGCTTGCTGATCTTGAAGGTCTTTTCTAGCCTAGATGATTCTTGATTCTGTTATTGGTACTATTTTAATCAAAACAGTGGCTCAATTAACAGAAATGTCTTCTGAATGGAAACAACATTACTGTTTTTTAATGACTTCACCTGAAACATTGCCTTCTCAAATGAACTGCAATGTATCAATTTATAAATTTAATTTTACAAAAATTAATTTTCAAATCGCACTTCTGAGGCTCAAAGGGGATAGCAGGACACAATTTGGTAAATGTATTGTTATCATTCCCATCTATGTGTTTTCTAGGGAAAGAAAAAGTACTCTGCATGTTCTAGACTGTTGCTAGCTTCTGGCTTTCTTCAAAACCAGAATCGAGTTTCCTGTTATGGCTGGCATTTGTCTTTGCAATTTTTGGTGACACTGGTTCAAGAGAGACGTGGAACCTTTGCAGAGGCAGTATATATCAAGACTTTCAAGAAGCAAAAGCGAACTGTGATATTTTTCAACAGACTCATTTATGTTTATCTATTTTCCTTAACTTATAAATTAGCTGTTCAAAATGTTTCGCTGCTCAAAAATTCTATCTGTAGAGACTATTAATTTGCAAGCAGCATCAGTAATTTAGCAGCATACATTTCATGGTTGGCAGAGCCGGTGTGACTCCAGAGAAATATTTGTGCCCCTCTGTAGTTATTTTTCCACGTGTTCTTTTTGTAATCGATGAAATATCACAGTGGGCAAATCAGATACACTTAATAAGACAGCAGTATCTTTCATCACTTGAATTTATTTATTTTTTCTCAATTCCTGCTGCTGTTGTATAGATTAGAGAAGTCCAACTTCTTCTTTGCAAAACAGACTGCATGCAGTTGTTGTTATTGAGGCAGTCGGGAGAGTTAGCATTACTGGCCACGTGCAGTATTGCTAAGCCCAAGCATTCAAAACATTGCAATATGTTATAAAATGAATTTGATATTTGAAATTTATCATTCACTTTTTGAATGCAAACATTGATCTTCAGCCTTTTTGCGACCATGAAAATTAAAACTTGAGGGTGACCTGATAAGGTAAGAAATTGGCTTGTAATGAAACGATTAGAATAAAATACTCAGACACAATCTCCTGGGATAGCCCCCATGAAGTACGCATATATGCAGCACATTTCAGTTCATATGATGAAAGAAGCTGGAAGTGCATAACGCAGTAGATTGAATTCTCTCTCCCTTTAGCGAAAGACGTTATGTTTCTAGGAACTAGCTTTCAGGAGACTAAATGCTCCTGAAAATGGATTCATATGTGTAATTTTAAATACAAAACAACATGAGTGTTGTTGTGATACTCAGTTGCACCAATGAAAACATATTGGAAGAGAAGAATGGACTGATTATTCCCCCCCAAACCCTTCTCTTTGTAGTGCAGAAGGAGAATTTCATGGCCAGAGGCTGCAGCACCCAATGGACCAGCTGCACCCTTGGGAACTCCCCAAGGCTTCAATGAAGCACTGCATTAAAAAGCTCGCTGTGTTTCCTTGGCTCTTGCAAGCTAGCAAGTCATGGAGAGAATTGCTGCGAGACCTCAGATAGTTTTAACGTGTGCTTGTGTGAGCAAGTGGTATCTAGAGGGTGTTTTTTTTCCTTGTGTTTGTAGCTCTTGCTAGCCAGTTCTATAGTCTCTGTAATGGCAAAGTCAGAAGTAACACATCTATACTCTAGACTACAGTGAACTTTCCAGCATCTCGAAAGACAGGTACTCTTCAGGTCTCCAAAGAAAGATAAAATTCTCTTTTGAAAAGGAAAGGACACCTCAAGAGCTTGACAGGTCATTTGATAAGGGGAGGGTAGGAATATCTACAGAGAAGGCAAGTACCTCTTACTGTATTATTCATTTCAATGCAGCTCTGATGAAGTAGTTATACTCAGATGTATTATTCTAAAGATTTTGAACTTTTAATTGACTGTCTCCAAGGACATACACTTTTTTTTGCTTCCTATTTAAAAAAAAAAAGTGTGTTTATGGCTGATATCGTAAACTGAAACTGCTGAACTCTGAAAATTGGCAGCTCTTGTAGTCTGTGTCATCATTTGTTGTTAATGAAGGAATGCGCTCAAAAGTGCATATTAATTTTTAGTTGAAGAAGATTCATGTAAACTCCAGCTGTGACTATAAAAATCAGCTTTTTTTCTGAGAGAAATAAAAGCAGTGGTTCCCTATGGTCTCATTTTATTTCTTTATTCAGCAGTCACCCATATGTTAGCACACAGCTGTGTAGCCTTTTGAATACTTTCAGAATAGAATATGCAGTGCTCCATCTTTTTTTTTTTATAAAATATTGATAAAGTTGTGTACTTAAGATTGCTTGTGCTTCAAGCTTTTTGAATAACCATCGTGAGTTATTTTTGTCATTGAAACAGTTGCACAAAAGCAAATGTACAGCAGATGGCACTGTGCTGTAACCATACGAAGAATTTTGGGCAGAAAAAATGTGTTCGTTTAAGGGTTTGCACATTTGGACTGAATTCATATGTTCTCATGAACAGTGAAAGAAGATGAGACAGCCGACATGTTTTAAAGCAGACTCATGTAAACTAAAGTAGTATGTATATCAAGTAAGCATTGGTCGTTCTGGAGTTGAAGATCAGTTTTGTGTTTCCAGTTACCTTTTTGCTTTCAGTCAGATTCTAGTGACTAGAAGCTTGGGTGTTACTGAAAAACAGCTGAACTGAAGTCAGGCAACACATATAGCTTTCTTCCTCTACACCAAAGCAGATCAAAGTGCAAAGAAATTCTAATCCTGTGAATTTCCACATGAACTTCTTCAGCGGGATAGGAATTGCCAAGACATAATGTGGAGAATTTATTGCAAATGGTTAAAAATTGGGCTAACACAACCTCAAGCATGCTGTTCTTAATTTTTTTTCTTTTGCATTTTCTTTCACTTTAGCTATTACAGAAACCCCGTGGAGGTAGATTTTTTTAACATCCCTGAGCAACTCAATGGAATATTGATATATGTATCAATGTTAGTTGTCTAAATCCCCTCTCTCTCCTAAATTGTCGAACTTAAGGTAACTACGATGTCAACTACTTCCTAACTTTGGGGTGAGAAACCTGATAGCAGCCAGACCATTGTTTTAGCAGTTTTAGTGACTGACTTAGCAAAAACATTGCTTGTATTTTAAGAAAAATATATCCAGTGAATTAAAATAATAAAATCATACAGAGAAAGGAATAAACTGAATTGTGCTGGAATTTTTGGATACTGGAATTGGCTGTGTCACGCTAGCAAGAGAAAAATAATCTTACCATTATCTGCTGAGAATTCTTTGAGGTCTTGTAACCGTCATAACAGCATGTGAAAGAGAAATGTCTTCTCACTACATCGCAAATAGCGTGAAAATTTCAATATCTTGCCACTCATCCAGAAATGAGCAAGAAACCTGTGAAGACTTAAAATCATAGAAGCATCTAGGTTGGAAAAGACCTTCAATATCAGCAAGTCCAATGGTCCCCCTCCCAAACTATATTCCTTAGTGCCAAATTCACTAGTTTCTTAAATGCCTCTGGGAATGGCGATTGCATCACTTCCCTGGACAGCCCATTCCAATGTTTCACCACCTTCTCCATGGAGGAATCCTTCATTGTGGAGGAATTCTTCCCAATGGCCAGTCTAAACCTCGCCTGGCCAAACCTGAGGCCGTTTCCTCACATCCCATCACTTGTCACCTGAGCAAAGAGACCGACACCCTCCTCACTGCAACCTACTTTCAGGTAGTTTGAGACAGTGGTGTGGTCTCCCTTTCAGCTTCCTCTTGTCCTGAAGAACCAACTCCCATTCCCTCAGTTGCTCCTCTTCAGCCTTGTTTCCTAGTCCCTTCACCAGCCTCATCGCTCTTCTGCGCACGTGCTCAAGCAGCTCACTATCCTTCCTGTGGTGACGGGCCCCAAACGGAATGCAGTGCTCGAGGTGCGGTCTCACCAGTGCCGCGTGCGAGGGCACAATCCCTTCCCCGGCCCTGCTGGCCACACTCTTTCAGATGCCGGTCAGCGTGCCGTTGGCCTTCTTGGCCACCTGCGCACACTGCTGCCTCATGTTCAGCCGGCTGTTGACCAACCCCCTCAGGTCCTTTTCTGCTGGACTTTGAAGTAGTTTCTGCTGATACTGCTGTCAAGAAAACAAAGCACCACAATGTACGCTGCTAGTTATTTCTACCTGAATCTCTGAAGAAGCTCGTGTTGTGCATGGAAATACTTCTATCTGCTAGTCAGAAAGCCAGAGTCCACTCCAGCGAAAAAAGATAATAAGAATTAGGGTAGTGAATGAACATGGTAAAAAACTTTGCCAGATGACCATTTGAAGGTGTTGGAATAACTAAAGTGCTAAAAATGTGCCAAACTGTGATTTTTTTTTTTTTCCAACAAACGTGTGCTCTTGAAACGGGAGAAAATGTCTCTTCAGAACTCCTGGGTCTCAAGTGGAAACAGTCAGCTGGTTTGAATATTGTTAAATTTACCAGTTCACATCCTTCTGGTTTGTCAGGAGCATGCCTCGTAGTCCTATCTCAGATTTAGGATAATCTGATTTGGAGGATTTAAAGTTTTTAGTGTATTTCGTGATGTCCTAAGTGGTTGTAGTTCTTAAGTTCACTTTAAAGTAGTAAGTCTTGAATTTACTGATATGCAAATCTCTTCATGTTTCTTAGCATCCTTACTTCGTTTTATAAGCAGAATTTTAAGCAAGTCAGCCGAAAATGTTTGATTCTTGTACATTTCAATATGTGGGAGTTTAAAAAGAGTTTAAAGATCTGTTCGCTTCACTGTTGCACTGTTATCAGAAGCAGAAGTTTGAAGTGGGAATATGACCAAGAATGTGATGAATGTAAGGAATTAACTATTTATCACTAATTACGGGGTGGTGCAGATAAGGTCCGATGGGCACGGTGGATATTTCTTAAGACTGTTTCCTTCTATGCACCTCAGCGTGCTGCTGAAGAAGCTGAATCAGGCTGTACTTGCAGTGACTTTAATGGCCTTTCTTGTTAACTAAAATGGTGTGTGATGTTAATCATGAAGCACCTCTGAGAACGCTCCATTAAAAATTGACAGTGACATGCATGGGTAACTTCTTATGTGTAAATCTATTAGTAAATTAATCAACACCATGATCATTGGAAAGGACACCAAAATGCTTTCCAAAATGCTTTATTGGTTTACTGTTCATTGCATTGATTATTCAGGCTCTTCTGAATGTATTCCTCTGAGTGCTGCTGCTTGCCAACTTGTCATGGCAGTAGTTAAATTACATTTTGCTGGCTCAGCATTCTTTTCCACATTGGATTTGTTGCATTAACTGAAGGTGATTCCCTCTTACAAAGTGGGCATAATTCACTAGGGCAGGGAATGTACCAATAGTCTGCAGTATTTTAATACTGAGCTTGTCTTCACTTGCAGTTACTTCTGATTTTAAAAAATTAATTATGTAATTATTTAAATTAACAAAAATTAACATTTATCTAAGCTTTAGATCTTACTAATGATTTAGCAAGCCATTATGAACTAAAATCAGATGGGTTTTATATTAATTTGTACCTTTTGGTGTGTACTTTGGTTTTAGCACTAGGAATTTTGCCAAAAGCACAAAAAATCTGAAGAAATATTTGTTCCCGTTTTTTATCTTGTTTTAAAAAGATGGGGGAGGGGAGACAATGTGAGGAAAAGTCATGAAATTTTACAGAAGTTCCAGATACAAGAAATGTAATTGACTATTTTTTTCCCCAAAAGAAATCCCGGGAGGCTTTGATGAAAGAAAATCCATTCTTTGTCCTGCGGTGGGCTTCTAGTCATGTTGTCTGCTGTTAGCATTTGGACTATCTGTATAGGCTGAGTGACAGGAAGATGTTTCTGTCCTCACATTATTGAAATTGATTTGTGGGTTATAAAGTATCGTTGGTTTTGTCTTTGAATATTCTAGGTTATTTACATACCTGATCTTAAGTGCTTGTTTATGTAAGTAGATAGCATAAAAGGCTTTCAGCATTTTAAGATGTATGTTGCTGCTGATGAGTTAGCACCCAGAAATCTTGTTCTCAGCAAGTTCAGCACTTCCTGGACTGGAGAGAGCCAATACCTTCCTGTCAGGGAGGATGTAATGAGGATATGATGCTGTATTACTTCTAAACCTCCCAACACTTTTTCCTGAGGAGCTTTTGCAGTTCCTCACGAGTATGATGGAGGAGTGCTGTTACAGGAGCTGGGACATCCTGTGGATCCCAAGAGATCCCATGGGCTGTGGGGAACCCCTCTGAAGCAAAGCTGAGTCTACAAGAGAGTTCCTGAAAGCCCTCTGCTCGTGTTTGTAATGTGTGAGCAGAGAGCCTCGGCTGTTATTTTGTTAACTGAATTTCCTTAAGAGTAGCATTCTTTTTCTCATACAAAGCAATATATCTTGAATAGCGTGTTAAGAAATGATAAATATAATAATTTCTGCTAACCATCTGACAGAGCTAGGTCATTTATACCACTGTAACTTTGTTTCTTTGTTCAGGGCTCTTCCTCTTTTGAAGTAGCAGTGATACATAATAAATCAGGTCAGTCACATAGCTAATCAGCCCTGAGCGGAGGCATAATTTTCTCAAGCAGGAAAACCATACTGAAGACATCTCCTGCTTGTTCTGAGTGAAAAAAATGGATGTTTTAGTGAAATTTGATTTTAAAACTCCATAGGCTTCCTGCTCCTCCAGTGTTTTTTCCCCCAAAGATTTTGAATGTCTATTAAAATTCTATTAAAATAAAATGAGTGTTCAGAAGGAAACCAGTATGGATGCAGTATATATTATGAGGCATAGTATGTAATGTATTATTTGAAATCTATGGAGTGATTCAAAAAAGCCTGGCTTACAACATCAGAAAAGTTGTATTCATATGACTTATCTCTCCCCCTTTCATTTTCTTTATGACTTGAATTCAGGTTTGTGAGATTTGCCTGACATTGATCCTTTCCTTGGGCAATGCATGATTTCATAATTCAAGTGCGACAGCTGCTGTAACCATCATGCCAGCTGTCCCTGCAGATGCTCAAATATCTACAGCTTCTCAAAGATGTGTCTATTTCTCTGGGGTAAGCGGTTTTTCCATGAGGTAATATACGAAGCATCTCAGAAGGGTCACTGTGTTAGCAGTTCTCTGATTGTGCAGTGCATGTTGTTTGCCTTTTTTTTTTTTTCCCCCAGTAACATTTTCCAAGTAGGACACAAGTAGGTGTTTACAGGTTTAATGAAACTGCACAGCTCCATTGCGGTGAATGTTTGTTGGTGAAGTTTCCCGTGAAGTGTGGTGAATTCAGACCACCTCTTTGAGCTGAATTGGTGCTAATGAGTGATCCCATAAGCACAGACACGCTGAGTGCAAACACTGCTGTTGCACCGCATCTCCAGCCTGGAGTTAGGGAGGTGGGGTCTGGCTGAACAGAGCATCTCCATTTCCATCTGTGTGTGGAGGGCAATTGCTCTGCTGCGGCATTTGGATCCCTGAGTCAGACCGGTTTCATAGTTGGTTGAGGGAACTCCTTGAATGATTCATGGTTTATTAAATAGGTCAAAAGACTTCTCAGTTCATTACGTTGAAGTGCACCTTGCATTCAGACTAGGTCTAAGGACATAAATGGGCATATGTTACTTGAACTGGTTATTTTCTATGTATTTAAAAAATCATTTTTTTTTTTTGAACAGTATCCAAAAATGGAGCACTTTAAAGCATTTGTTTTGTCATGAAAAAAGAATAAGCAATGGACATCCTAAAATAGTAAAGCAGGGGAGTTTTAAGTCTGAATCCATAGCCTGTGCATTTTACTGCTTCTTGTCATTACAAAGAAAGTGTCAGTCATAAAAATCCATTAATAATGAATACCTCCAGAGACTAACTTTTATCAGAACAAAGACTTGGAACTCTACTCTTGGAACCCTACTCCTGCTTACTATGAAGCTGAAAAGAAATAAATACTGATTGTATCTAAATTTGTCCCATCTGAAATGAAGAAGATAATCATGGCTGTGAGGTTAAGCATAAGTTGAAATGACATACTTTTCTGTGTCTTAAGTGTCCTATATCCTACTACTTCTCCTGGTACTTTGGTCTTGCTGTTGCCTCTTCCTACTCCATCCACTTACCTTTCAACATCTTGGGAACAGCCAAGAGTCTTCTTGCTTTGCTACCAACCATCCCTGTGGTTTGGTGGATGTGGGAAGCAGGACGCTGATTTTGTAGTCTGGGCAATGCTCTGCCTGGAAAACACGATGCAAGAAAAGACAGAAATTATTTCCAATCAGCCCCAAAATTATAGAAAGGATTGTTTTGGAAATGTAATTAGAAAATTAATTGCTTTTATGTTTTTCAAAGTGCTATGCCTAGTTCCAACCATCTGTGCTCTACAATTATAAGATTTTCATTTGGGCATTCTTGAAGTTGAAGAAATCGTTTACCTAGGTGACAGTTACAGAAATTGGTTATCAGATAATACTTCTTTCAAAAGGATTTCAGGGTAATCCATTTTGCCAGAAAAGCATGTTTTCATGTTTTTTTCTCCCTGAATGAAATAAATCAGAATTCAAAAAGGTATTGATTTTGGAGGAAAAGGGAGACAACATGTAGAAAAACTCAGAATATTTGATAAAATAACCTATTTCAGAATCTGTTCAGAGTGGAGGCAAAAATTGTCAGCCAGAGCATGGTCTTTAATAAGTAGATCTTTGATATTCTTTTCCACTTCATTAGTGAATTATAGCTGTCAGGTGAATTTTTGCTCATTATTTCAGGAGTAGATGTTAATTCTAAATTTAGAAACAATTTCTTAAGATCGGAGGAAAAAAAATTAACTGATGAACTAAGGTTAAATCAAGAAGAGTAAGTCAGATCCTTAGAATGCTTTTCATCTCGGGACAAAGACAGATCAAAGTACCATTCTGAAAAGATCATTGGACCATAAAATAATCATTTTATTAGTCAGACTTTGTACTTAGGTCAATTCTGCAGTTAGTGGTGAAAGCAAAATAAAACTAGGAAATGAAACAGTAAATTATATTCTCTTTTGAAAATAAAGCAAATTTTGCCAAAACCAATTAATAACTTGGGGGCAAGAATATTAAGATACAAATCTAAGTCCCTGAAAGCCATTCTATTTAACATTTCATTGTAATGCATTGTGGACCTAAGGATCATGCTAAGAAGTTCACCTATAGTGAATCCAAGTTTTCCTCAAATGTTTGTGAGTGTTCTTGTCAAAGGTGTTGTTTACTAATATATTTCAAATGATGTGGTTCTTTCTAGAATGGAAATAATCAGCCTTTCATTGTAAATAGATGTGAAATAAGCAGCTTTCAAGAATAAACACCTCAATTTTGCTTCAGTTGATTCTAGTCTGCAGCAGCTGTTTGTGTCTCCAGGCCAAATCATTAAGATAATTCATTTTAATTTCCTATACCACACACATTTTTAGTGCTACACCATTTGATTCCATCATTGTCATAGGACTCAATATGTCTGCAATGATATGCATCCACCATATGCTCTGAGCTGCGATCTATGGGCCTACAATCTTCCTTGCTCCTTGTGCTCATGGCTTTGTAACGTGGGGACATCATACTGCTGAGCTCAAATACAGGACCGTGGTCTGCCCCAGGTGTTGGGCTGGAAGAGCTGGAGGATTTGGAGTCCAAGTAGAGCAGATGCGTAAACATGAGCTGGGATCCTGGTGCGCATCTGTCTGTCGTCATAGCTGTGCTAACTGCAGGTCTCTTGCAAAATTCTATTGCAAGCAGACTCCTTTGTCTCCACTGCCTCTGTTAGACAGGCTAAAGGCACTGAGTACCTTTGCAGGAAAGCTAAGGATTTTGAGTCTCTGTTCATTACCATAGATCAGGCCATTCAGAAATAAGTTGGATTTAGAAATTTTTGAGTCTTGCATTTCCTTGTGTTTCACAGAGTTAGTGGCATTCAAATAAAACTTTTTTTGAGAAGCCTCTAGAAGCCATTTAATGATCATCCCAGAAATAGATGCTGGCACCACTGGCATGGGTCAACCACAGGAGAGGTGCAAGGTGCACTGAATTTACTTTTGCTGTTTGAGAAGAGGTTTGTCCTCTCAGAGGCTGGCCTGAGCTCCTCTTCCAAAGCCTCTCATGCACAGTAACAGCACAGCTGCCAAATTCCAGGCTGATATCAATTGGTTATCACCCATCTTCCTTACGAAGGCAGGTCGATCTTCTCTTCATCATAGTAACAGATCTTAATCACTTCTTACTGGTGTTTATCAAATGCTGCTGGCTGAGAGCATGAAACAGCTCCAGATTTTGTCACTGGAAGATTTGTAGAGGGGAACTTCACTACCGATTAGTGTGATGTCTAGCTAATGGAGGAGCTTTTCAGAGTTAAGTTTCTTTTTTATGGTTTGCTTTCATAAGATGGGTTCTTATTTCTGCATTAATCCTTATCTTGGTACTGGAGAGTTGCCATTTGCTCAAATAATGGCTCATAAAGCATAAAAACTGTTTCATAAATCTTCTCATTGGCTTTGCTCTGGATACTTGTTTTATGACTATAACTAACCTTTAAATAGATATTTAAGGCAGTGGGCAAGAAGTCACTTGTGGTATTATTGCCACAGGGGGAGAGAAACAGTCCTTTGATTCCTCACTTCAATTCTGCATGAGGGAAGTGAAGTGAAAGAACAACAGGGCTGCCACTGTGAAGAGAAATGCGAGTTTGTGAGTATTTGACCTTTATGCCATGCAGTGTGCGAGAGAAGTGGTGTAATGAGGTTCCTTTAAAAATTCATAACATCGCCATTCAGAGCAGCAATTTGTCAACTCCTGCGACCAATATGCCTTCTCTTATAAGTAGTCTTTGTGCCCCCTCACTAAACGAAGGAAAGCAGCACCTCAAGGAGCATGGGCACACAGTCTGTCTCTGGGGGCTTTGAGGAGTCCTGAAGAGACTGAACATATGCCTAAAATCAGATTTTTACCAACTGGTAACTTAACGTCCTGCTGCCTCTGCATCTCGTCCTTCAACTTGAATCCCTATCCAGGAGATGCAAGTGTTTGTTAAGGAGGCAGCCTGTAACACTTTGTCCCCCATTAGCTGGATAGCACAGGGGAAAGCACTGTCCCGGCTCCTTTAGCAGGCCTCCTGCTGTCTTCAGGGAAAATGCTGCTGCTGCTATGCTGAAGATCCTGCCAACAAAGCTGCATAAAGATTTCAGTGTTAATAATATGAAAGTGATAGGCCCTGGAGATTCGGTTCTGTTGCTGCTCTGTCTGGCTTTATTGAAGAAGAGCCACCAGGGTATCTGCTGCTACTTCAGAATTGCCTCTGCGTAATTGCTTGCAAAATGTTCATTGAAATTCAGGTTTGCAGGTGATATCCTTGCCATGAGGTAGGCTTGCCTCCTTTTCCTGTAATTTTCACCTCCGTTTACCTACCAATTTGACTCTCCCCAAAGTCTTAACCAGAAGATTTCTGGGTAACTATCTATGTGAATAAACTGTTCTAGTGTCAGTATTTTCCCTAGCTCACCAAAAGCTGATAGCACAGAGCTCTTTCCCCAGTGGGATGCTTACAGGGTTCTGAAAAAAACAGCTCACTCTGTGCTTTAGTAGCTGTTCCTGGGCATCAAGAAGGTTAAGAGCAAATTTTCTGTGTAATTTACCGTTGGAGGAAACTCCACGTCTATGTGGACCACTGTAGTTTCAGGGCTGGTTTCATCACAACTGAACAATGTGTGTGTGCTTCCACAAAGTTGGAGTCAACAGAAGCAACTGATTGCCTTCCAGATTTGGTGGCTTGGAAGTATATGAGAAGTACATGGCTTGTCCAGGCTGGTGAGTCTCTTAGAGGGAAGTCTTAAGTTTTTAGCACCATTTTTTTTACAATTAGAAGCCTCCAGCTGCTTTTGGGAATTTGCATTGTGGTTTAATTGCTTATTTGTAAGATGTAACCTTTTGTAAAGAAAATACCTGCAAGGCAAACAACGTTAAAGAAAAAGATGTATTTTCTTTCTCTCCATCTCCCACAGAAAAATGTTCTCCTTAAAACCTTGAACAAAATACCAATGCTTTTTTTTTTTCTTCCCTGAGATGGCAGTGAGAGATTACTGACTTCTCTCTGAAGTTTAGTGCAAGTGACATAGGAGATTTGGAGGGTGAAAAATATGAGGTGAAAATGCTGGTATTGTTTCACTCAGCCTTTCCTGTGACAGCTTTGCATCAGTACACAGGAGGCTTTATCTTGTAGATTGTAAGCTGTGGTGGAACTCAGCTAGGAAGGCAGTTGAGGTGATAATTTGGGATAAGCAAATGAACATTTAGGTGCTAATTTGAAGTCGTGGAGTCCTTTCAGACAGAACTTTGGCCCATCTCTCCCAGTGTTTGATTTCTTCCTGCAGAACTTACTTCAAGGGCACATTTCTGTGGTTGTGCTGATTGCTCTTCCCATCAGGTGTGTTTCGGAGGCCCATGCCTCAGCACACAGTTTCCATCACACGAATGATGACAGCAAAGCCCTCTAAGAACATGGGTCACATGTGGTGCAGCTTTCCAGATAAAATGGCCTTGTGAGATCTGCTCTTTTTTCTTGTAAGCATCAGTGTGGTTTCTGCCCATTTGTCTCCCTTTCAATGTATTTTGGCCAGTTCCTGTGCTCACCCAAAAGCGCCAAGCAGAGATGTCCTCCTCTTACCCTCTAGCAGCTGCCCTCTGTACATGGGTGTGTTCCCTTCCCTGCTTTGTTTTTTCCCTGCTCTGCTGATTTTAAGAGTGAAGAAAGTGCCTGAGTCCGAAGTGGACACTGGGGACAGGTCAGGCATGAGCTTGCATCTGCTTGCAAAGGCTTTTTGCAGTGACGAGGCTTTTATGTGTATATTTTAAGCCAGATGCTGTGACTTCGTTGATGCTGCACTTGAAGTCCTTTGCATGGTCCTTCCCCAGGGCTTTTGTTGAGCACAAACTGGAGGCAAAAAGTGTATGAGATGCTGAGTGTTGTTACATGCTGCCCACCAGAAATGTGCTGAACGACTCCTGTCATGAGGAGGCTCACAAAAAACGCTGTGTGCAGGGGGCTTGTGTCATGCCCCATCTTGGCTGCTGGCCTCTCGGCTGCTCCTCAGGCTGTTGGCCAGCACTGACGAGACGTGGCTTGGCAGGTGCATGTACGGAGCCGGTCACAGGCAGCGCTTGCCGTTGCTGAGCAGGCCCACCAGGCCGTGCAGCGAGAGCTCAGTGTGCAGATGGAGTGAAAGGGGCAGGAAGAAAATACTTGTTATAAGGCGGTTGCGCTTATGTTAAGCAAAGGTACGGCAAGGCACCTTGTAATGAAAGTAAGGCTGTAATCTGAATCATAGTTTTGTGCTACTTATGGATCCATGCATCACGTCCCACCTTTTCTTCATCTCCGAAGACCTCCAAAAAGCTCTGATGCCAGTTTTGACAGAAACTTTGTCTCTGACTTGTTCACTTGTGTTTTGGTGGTGTTTCATTACCCTGAAAACTCTTGAGACCTCAGTAATGACTCCCAGCCAAACCAGCAAGCAAAACACTTGAGGCACACCCAGCAAGCCAGCACTGAAACCAAGTGGATGAGCAGACAGCCATGGCCAAACCAAGACATGCTCAGGGAGCGATGGTGCAGGTGTCAGAAAGAAGTGAGATAGTAAGCCAGCAGTGGAGAAGCTTCTCCTTCAGATGTGTTGGTGCTATTTTGATGCATCATTGAAATTTTTCTATATATTACAGGAAAACCTGTGTTTGCAAATAAAGTAGTGGAGTATAAAACTGTTGTGTTTATACCAAAATGAAAGAACATCAGACATTGCGGTTAATTTAAGCTCAATGAATTGTAACTAAACATTTGGAAGATAGGTGCAACCAGTAATTTCCCATTTTAGTAAGTCTCTTGAAATGCAGTATGTTTGTACATTCTTCTTCTTAAACTTAAGTTATTCCCAGAATCTCTCATAATCAAATTTTCTTACTTGATGCCTGGGCTTGCTGACTGAGGAGGGTGACCGTGACAGCCCCTGGCTCTGAAATTTGCCATTCAGGTCATCCCATCAGCAGCTACTGCTTCAGACAGTTCTTGATAAATCTTAGCCCGAAACTCCTGTCCCCAGGTTGAAAATATTTTTAATATAATCCTTTCCCTGTTCTTAACCATCAAAAAAACTTAGAAAGTGTGCTTTTTTCCTTTAATCTCTTTCCTTTTGGGGGTGTTGTTAAAAAAGCACCAAGACAGGATAGATGTGCCCATGTGATAGAATTACAGTTAAAAAGGTGAAAAACAGCAAATCATGCCTGAAAGCTTGAAATAGTCTCAAAAAAGAGGAAAAAGAAAAAATGGCAATATAACTTTCAAACAAATATTTTTTTCCTATACTATGTCCTTTTTTCCCTGACAAATTAATTCTTTTTGACAGACTTGGCAAGTGAGCAAGTGTCTCCGAGGCAGACACTGAAGCTGCTTCATGAATTCATGTTACAGTTTCTCTGATATTTTTGCTTTTCTAAGATGGTATTTTCAGCTTTATTCACACCTTGCTTTAACATTTCTGTGAGTAAGATCATTTTGTTACCAAGTCCAAACCAAGTTGCGGGTTTTCCCCATCGTTACTGTTGTATTTTCCTTGAAGGAAATGAATTCCTTGCAGGAATGAGGCTTCCTAGAAGGGAGCTCTCTGATTTCAGAACTGTTTAGGCAACAATCTTATTCTGAAACTCAGACCTTTAACACTGCAATTTTATGATTTTTTATGGAAAATTTTAAGTGGGAAGAGTTAAGGTTCTTCCCTGACCCGTGCCCAGTTTTTTCTTGTGTGTAGGAGCACTGAGGGGAACGGAACATGTTCTGATCTAGGAAGGTATTCAGCAAAACTAAAAGCACAGGAAAAATATTTGCACAAGGTGGAATTTCAGAAAAAAGAACTTATTTTTTCTCAGTAGCAGTAGCCCTGTACTTCGTTTCCTGTAAACAGTGTCACCTCAGGCATGCGAGTTTCCCAGCACCTCGGTATCTCCATCCTCTGAAAATTCCTCTAACAGCTCACAAAGCATTGCATCCTTTTCCTGAGATAGCAGGGATTATAAGTGGGGTGTATTAGAAGGGCAAAAATGTAAACAGGTTGGAGATGCAGAGAAAGGGTAAGCGATGCAGGCCCCACCTTTCAAGTTCATTTTAAGTGCTGGTCATTTAGATCTTTGTGAAAACCAAAGAAAAGGAGAAATAATTCTGTATATTCTTTCTCAGCAATGGATTGAGTTTGAAAGTTAAGCATTTCTGTATCTCCCTGAGCAAAAAATTGCTGATTGCATCCACAAGTGTCAGATGCCTGAAAGTTGTTGAATAGCCCTTCCTCCACTGAGGAAACACAGGCCGTTTTCGCAGCAGCTGCTGTTTCCTGGTAGAATTCTAGCCCTTGCCATGCTTACTCCTGGTGGTCACCATTGCTCCTCTCAATTCTGTCTTCACACGTGTGAGCTCCCTGCTGATCGTACCTGAAGTTGTTCTTACAGAGCAAGTGCCAGGGAAGAAAAGGAAACAAACCTGCTTCAAAGACCACACCGAAAAAGGCATGAAAGATCTGAATCGAACAGCCTTCATGGAGCTTTGGGAAGAGAAAATTCTACTTGAGAAGATTTGACAATGGAGAATTTCAGATCCTTTTTGCAAAGAGGAGGTTGAATTGCCTATGTCAGCTGAGGCAGCAACGGAGAGAAAAATAAGAGAAAATTAATACAGTAGGTTTGGATGTTCCTTCTAAAATGAGTACGCTCTGATAACAGAGAATGTCTTTTCAAGTGGCAGATGGCCACATTATAACCACAGCTGTGTCACCATCTCAGAATTTCTGTAAGGCACACGAGGGGAGGGGCCAGCTGACTATAGCGTGGGTGCTGCACTCTCACACAAAAGTTATTTTTAACCTGGGTCTGATCCCTGACCTGGTTCATTTGCAATGTCCTGGGTGCTTCTCCCAGTTCAGTAAATGGAGGGTGTTGTGGTGGTGGGACAGGAGCTGAGCAGCGGGGAGCTGATTCAGCAGCACTTGGGAGGTGCTGCCCTGCGCTCAGGCGAAACAGTGCTCAGCAGCACCTCCCGATTCTGCAGAGCTTTTAGCAGTGTGCTCATCCTTGAAGTTGAGAAACAAAAGTGCAGCTGCATGCCACTCGGCTTTGGAAGTTTGCTAACCTCTGCACTAAGAGAATTTCCTGGAACCCACACAGACCATGAACTCTGAGTGCTCCATCATGATGCTGACTGCTAAGGCTGAAGGCTCGAACTTCCAGAGTCAGGCCAGAGAAGAACACAGCCTTTTCTCTTGCAACACGATGATGCCAGGCCCCATACCAGTTTGAAGACCATGGAGCACACTGCCAAACTTGGCTGGACTGTCCTGCCACACCCACCGTATAGCCTGGATTTTGTGCCTTCTGACTTCCATCTGTTTGGCTGATGAAAGATGGACTGTGTGGGCAGCATTTTCCTAGCAATGGTGCCATCGTAGCAGCTGTGAAAGAGTGGATCACCTCTGCTGATGCAGATATTTACAAGCATGGCATGCAGGCTCTTGTTCATTGCTGGCAAAAATGCATGGCTAATGATAGTGTCTGTGTTGAAAAACAGCATTTTGTAGCTGAGAATTTGCTCTCTCAAACAGTGTTACTTGTGCATTTGGTAGCTGTTGTAGCTTCCATGGAAATAATTAGGAGGCATTACTTTCAGAGCAACATATGTATCTGTAGAAATAAAGTTAAGGTAATAAGGAAAGGTAGAGGCTTCATCTTTCTCTAAAGATGTATGTCAATACACCAGGATAAAATTTGGGTACCAGGATTAGTGTCTGCATGTAGGATTACCAGCAAAGTGTCTGTATGGGTAATAGTGGAGAGCAGAGAGGTAGCAGCATTGACAGCAAGATGAGGGAAATGACAGTAAAGAAATGAGCAAGGAGGAAAGTGCAGATGCTGAAGGAAATGCCTAAAATGTCATTTATCTTAGGAGAGCCTTCAGCTTCTGTGTTTCATAGAAGCAACAGGAGATGTTCAGTAGCTCTTTTGTTCCTGCCATATTTCTGCTGTTTAACCCCTGGGGGAGAGGAAGCAGCGTGCCATTCATCCATTGAAAATGATATGGCCAATTACAAGAGTAAAACTGAGTTTGCAAGGAAAGAAAGATTGCTGGAGGATAGATAGAAGGTAAGGATGGCTGAGAAAGTTTGGAGAATTGAAAGCACAAAAGAGAAAAAACGTCTTCTATTGTCAAGCAAAAGACATGTGGGATGAACAACACAGGGAAGCCAAAACAGATTTTGTATATGAAATTTGAACAAAATTATTGGAATGCTGAATAGAAAGACAACTGGAGACTATGACAATTCAAATGATTGTTTCTAAACATGACAAAACACATCTTCCAACGCATGCACTGTTTATGTTGGAGTGTTTGTAACTAGTAGGGTTAACTTCCAGTACTTTATCTTTCTATCCTCTTGTGTGTCTTTTAAGTTTCTTGCCTTTTGAATACACCAAACGGTTAGGAATTTATTTTCATGTTACTTGGAGCCTTTTATTATTTTTCTTGCAAATAATTTGATATTTTCTAGGTTGTTTAAAAGATACTACTCAATGATTTTGAAGTCGCAAGTGTTTGAAGTCGCTATGAAAGCACTGCAGATTATAAAAACTGATGGATCAACATTCTTATGTCTGAGAAATGAGAACAACAACAAACCCTCTGATCTATTTCATAGCTCTGCAATGCAGAGCTAGCCAGAATGTACCTTTGTCTGATGACACGTCTGGTTTTACACTTAGAATTAGCTATTTAATAGTCTGGGCAGTTCCTCAGAATTTTCATGTGTCAGTATTCCACCAAGTTTCAGTGTTAATTTAATCTCACTACTGCGTTCCTACCTCTCCTTGTTTAGTAGGATGTTTAGCGAAGACACGAGAACTCAAAGATTAACAAAGATATGGAAGTAAAGTGTGTTAAGTGCTGTGTTTGGGAGTGATATTAGCTTAATCTCTTTTATAATCTAGTGCATCAGAATTCCTCTTTCATATGTCTTAAATATTTATCCCATATAAACAGCTTCCACCATTTTTTCCAGCAGCAATTTTCTTGAGTTTTGTGTTTGCTGAGGAAAATACTTCAAATTAATTTAGTCATTTGTATCATCCATCTGCCACGTTCTGGAAAGCAAACTGATACCGCACAGTATAAAAATCCAGTTTTTCTTTTTGTCAGATGTACAAATTTATAAATCTTTAAATTCTTTTAAGAAATGAAGAACAGTAGTTACGTGATTGGCATCTGTATTCACAGCAGGGCAGTCTGGCTGTATGCATGTTGTGTCAGTACCTAAATGTCATGGTCAGAATACAAAAATTTGGTAACAATTTCTTCTGTTTACAGGCAAGCTATAGTACACAGTGAAATAACTTTGGAACTTAGCACCTGCAAACAACAGGTTTCACTTGTAAGTTTAAGCAGAAATTCCTTTTAGGTAACCATTCATGCTAGAAAAAGGCTCTGACAGACATCTTGGCATTTCATGCCATTTGTAATGTTTGGAATGATTTGTGTAATAGTTTCTCTGTGAACTGGAATGTTATGTTGTTCTCTGTACCATTTGTTTAAAATTTTTATAGCTCCTGTATTGGAAACAGGTGAAATGCATAAGGGAAGGCTGCTGTATCAGGATGCCTGTTGGTTTTCAAAAGTGAAACTTTGAGCAGTGATTGCAGAAAAAGTTATATCCAACATAAAATAATAAAATATTTCTTTCCCATAATATTTAGGAGAGATAACACATTTTTACCTTTCAGTTATTACTGATACCATTAGTACATTATCTATAATAATGATGAAATCTTTGACTCGGATGTAGGGAAGTGAGAGAAAAATGACTCATTTTCAGTATATGTCCTTTCATCCAAGAATTTTGAATTTTTAATTTGTATTGTACTTGCATTTGTTCCTGTTTGCTAGGAAATGTGTTTTACAACAGCAAATTTTTACCATAGTAGAAGTAAGAAAAGTTAATCACAGATAAGTATGGAAATATCAAAATCTCTTTCAACATTAAGCTTTTAAAATCTAGACTTCATATTTCAGTCGTGTGTGTGCATGCCCCCAGACAGGTATGTGTGAGCTTAGTAGAGATATAAATTTGCTTAATTTTAAATTGTAGCAGAATTGTTAATTTCTTTCAAGTTATACATGGCATCTTCCAAGTTTAAAGAACATAGCAGTTTATGCCTTTATTCTGTGAGGGTAGTATGCATATTTTATATATATATATTGTTGATGTAGTTTATATCACTGAAAGTAAATAGAGTAACCGTAAAAAGGAGATGTATTCATAACAGATGTTTATATGCAGGCTGAGATTTCAGGCTTCTCAAAAAATGAGCGTTCTATTGTTTTCTGCATATAAGAAACTAAGATTTTTCTGCCTGCTTGTGACATGAGGTGCATCTCAAGAACTCTCATTGTAGTTTGAGACTTATTCTGGAGTATTCAATATAAATTGAGCTGTAAAGTTGAAAGACTTTTACATGCTTAGTTGAATGAAGGAGCATAGTGGCTTTTAAAATGACTGATGAAAGAAATGTCTTAAAATAAAAAGGCAGCGCTGGCCGATATTTCACATGGTAGTCATGTATTTTTCTTGCACAAAATGTGACAAAAACTACAGACCTTGATCATGAAGGCAGTATTTATCCTTTTAAGCTGACAAAATCATTCACATTGGGTAATTGGTATTACTGTGGTCTTTCATGCAACTAATGGATTAATGTAAGCAATTCCAAGCTCTTTCTTTTTTCTTTTTCATGTCACGTTTACCAACAGCATATTTAGAGTGTGAGGACAAAGCATAATCTCTTCACCTTAAAGAGAATCAGCATTGGTCTAAAGTTTAAAGAGGCCCTTTCATGTTGCTTCTGAGCACTCAAAACAATATCCAGATGCAAGAGTGGATGTTACAGAACTTTCTGACTTGAGAATATCTTCAGTTCCTTTATTAGAAGATATCAGTTTAATGTTTTTCTGCATACATCATCAGTGGCCATTAGACTCTGTGAGATACAGTACTTAGAGCTATATGATTAAAATTCCTGCGTGAAATTAGAAAGCTTTTAGGTCATCAGCTGAAGGGCTTTTTGTTCTCACCTGGAATCTTTTTGGAAGATCCACAGACAAATTCCCGACGTGATGTAGCCGAACTTTGTTTGTCTTTTGTGCTGCTAAGGCCTTGAAAGATAAAAAGGGATTTTACAATTGCTTGCAAGTGTTGTGTGCTGTGTATTCCTCTGTCACTGTATGCTGTAAAGCCAGCATTCAGCCGAGGTTCCAACTCAGCTGTCAGCAAAGTGCCCGTGGGTCTCTCTGGGAATTTTGTAGGGCACAGGGAAGTATTTGAAAATGTTGTTTTATACAAAGACTGTGGTAACTTTCTCCACTGTTTTTTTCCCCATTTTCCATGCAGTCAGGTACTTAAATTTCTGAGTTTTGATATTGAATTTTTAAATATGTAATGGTTGTAATTTGTTAACTAAAATAAACTGTTCATGCAGAAAAGAAGAGAATACATTTTCTGTCTGAAGATTTCTGAGTACTTTTCAGTCTTCAGAAGTGCAGGAAAAAAAGCTGGAATGAGCCTCAGGAGATTGTATAGTCCATCTCCTAGCCCAAGGCGCTACCTTTTTCATTCTTCACAAACCCTGTATCACAAAAAATTATAGAATAATTTTGGTATCAAGAACTTCTGGAGGTCGCCTGGTCCAGCCCACTGTTCAGAGCGGGGTTAGGTCAAGTTGCTTGGAGATGTATTCAGCTGAATTTTGAATAACTCCTAGGATGGTAAATCTTCTCTGAGCAACCTGCTCCAGTATTTAACCACCATTATTACGAGTTTCTTCCTCCTTCCATCTAAGTGAAATAGCTGGAATTTCCCTTTCTGCAGCTTGTTTGTTGCACTGCAGACTAATGTACAACATGATGTCCACTGGGATGCTCAGTCCTGTTCTGCAGAGCTGTATTCCTTTCCACTTGGTGCCTGTGCTGTTGAGTGGAATTATTCCATCTCAGGTGCAAGACTTTGCATTTGTTGAATTTCTTAAGGTTTCTGTCCCACACTTCACTGCCCTTATCTGCAGAATGTTTTACCTAATGTTCCACCTGAATCTCTGTAGATAATGGAAAATAAGTTTTTCTTTCTAAGTCTGTGACATTTTTGCACTCTGCTTATTCTGTTGCTACTTTCTGCAGTCTTTTCTGCCTTTTTTTTTTGATTAAATTTTACAGACCTTTAATCCTGGCATATTTTTATTTTTTGGAATTGTAACATCTTAACTGTGGACATAAACATCCAGTTGAGACCTTCCCAGTATAGAGAAAAGCAGAACCAACTTTGTCTTGTCAAATATATTTTTATAACTTTGTCAAATATATTTTTATGTTTGCCTAGCTTGCAAGTACTGGAATGAGGATTATGGGGTTTGGTTCAACTTCTGAATGAATCACAGAATCACAAAGGTNCTAGAGATGCAGCTTCACCAGAGCTGAGTACAGGGGGATGATCACCTCCCTGCTCCTGCTGGTCACACTAACCACACTATTTCTAATATTATTTCTGATACATGACTGTAGTCTCCAGTCACTTTTCATAGTAATACCTACCTAATAATTTGTTCTTCATCCTCAATGCATGGAGTTGAATGCTCATGCTTGTTAGAATATTTTACATTTCTCTCTATTGATTGGCATCCTGTTTTCTTTCGGATGATTACTTGAGTTTATTTAATATTCTGATCAGCTCATCCAGAGTGCTTGCAGTTGGTTGAAGATTAGTGATTTGTTGTGATAGATATATGTATTGGAATTGTACATAAAGGTTTGGATGTGCGTAACGTATAGAAAATAAAATACTGAATAGCAGTGGATCCAGAAAGATCCAAGTGATTTGCTTTTCTGTTTGGATGTTGGATTGCTAATTGCAAATCTCAGTATAGTTTTCCTATTAGTTTTGCGCTCAGCCTGAGAACAGGTAAACTTCAAGTGATTTCTGTTACTTCTGAGAATATTTATCATAATTAACTGATGATGTCTGTTGTGTTCTCTTTGTCTCCATGATTTGCTGTCTTGCTTGCTGCTGATTTGGCATAATTTAATCATAAGAAATCCAGGTTGGCTCGGGTTTTTTTTGGTTGTAGTTTTCTCCCAAGGTGTCTTCAAACTGTTGTGTTTCATTGCTTTACTCCAGTATTTCCTTAACTGGAAGTCTAATGCCAACTGTGTGAAGATTCTTCTCTTCCTCTCCCTGTCTCTTTCTCCTGCTTTTTTTCTCATAACAGTGCAGTTGACCTTTTCTAGTTGTCTTGCATCTCCCTGATCTCAAAGGTGACTAACTCATGCCTTTGAGATTGTTAAATTTTCACCAGCCAAGCCATAGCTTCTCCAACTGCATTAGCAGTGAAAATCTGCCTTCTGCAGATGTAGTGGAATTCACTGCAGTTGCTGAAGTTTTGTCCAGAACATCAGCAGCTACTTGTCTTGTATGAGAGTACCATGGACTTTTTTAATCACCACAGATGACTGACACTTTAGTTTTAGGTCTGTTTTTAAATTAATATGAAAGTCTGAGTCTTAATAATATAACTGTGTTTTGGGCAAAATAAATTCTCTTTGTGCTTAATGGATGTTGATGTGCCCTTTAACAATAAATACACAAGTTTGGAAGAAGGCCTGCATGTGGTTTGAATATTGCATTTCTTCACTTGCAGTCAGGCCATTAACATAATTTAAACATTGTTCTGTGTAAATTTTTAAGCAAACACAGACAGACATTAGCATAAACCTATTTCTAGACAACTGCCGGCAGCTCTGTGCTGCCATTTTAATATTGTTTCCAGTGTTGCGACTTTGTCTGTTGGAACATTCATTACATACTAACTTGCTGAGAGTGCAAAATTAATAATAATAATAAAGAAACCTTTGAAAATGTTTTCCTTCCTTAAATAATTGCCAGTTCATATTCAATTTCTGATGGCGGTGATAACACGATATTTGGCCCTTTGAGGTTATACTGTTGTTTATCCAGGGGCAAAAGAGGGTGGGTGAGTGAGAAACAGAAAGCAGCTGACACAATGAGGCAGTGGTTAAGCTATGTGCATCATTTCATGGATTCGGGGTACTGGTACCCATCGCCACCAGAAGAGTTGCTGTGACCTTTAGCTCGAAGGCAGCTCTGCCTTGCCATTTGTGGGACCCCAAGTGAAAACCGGGGTCCAACCCTAGAACCTCAGTGCTGAGCTGGTTTCTCCTGGAAAGTTGGAATGTTTTTTTCACCTTGTATTTTGTGAATTGGTGAGGCTTTTGGTTTTCTTGTGTTTTCTTTCCCCTTTATTTAGAAATAAGAATGACTTCAAATGGTAGTTCATAGGTTAGCTTTTTGGTGCACAAAGACTGTAGGACTCTGAACTCAAAACAGTTACTCAATGAACTGCAAAATATTATCGTTGTAGGACTTCAGATTATTAACGTGGGTTTCAAAAACCCACGTGGAGAAAATGAGGAGGAAGTGGTAAGTGCAAAGAATTAGGAAATGTCTAGCTTTATCTGTATTTTCTCTATTGACTTGTAGAATGTCTTTAAATTACATTTTCAAGCTTTCCTCCCAAATTTTATATGCTATAAACTTGTGCTTGAAGTACAAATTGAGATTCTCATTTACTTTAGTCCAGGAACTGATGTTAGAGCAGCCGATGAGGTATTACTCTGCATACAGTGCAGCCAACGATGTAGTTGTTGGCAGCGATGCCTCCAAGTTAATACTGTGTCGTGTTTTCTCTTTAACCTCTTGGAAGTGGCATCAGAACGGATTCTGGGAAGATTGGCTTTGCTGGCATCCAGGAGACATCTTATTAAATCTAATTTAAATCCTCATTTGATAAACTTAAATGTAACTCGTAATTTTTTATCTTTCCCTCAAGAGGTTATTAAATACATTGTGTAAAATAAAAGGCATGACTGCTCATAAATCAGTAATGCATGCATGAATGTAGAACTTGATTTTAGCCCAACTAGCGTGCATAGCATTAAAGAATATAGAGTAGTCTTCCTAAAACAGATGGTTAGTCATTTTCCAAAATTAGTGACTGAAATTTTTCCATTCCTGTGTTGTTGATCCAAAAACAAAGGCACTGTGATAGTTTTTGATTTAGTAACGCATATACACCATGTTACAGAGCTGTTACTTTTTAAAGACAGAGAATTGAGTGTTTTTTTCTCCTCCAACTCTTCTATACTTTATTTTTGCCTTACCTGCCAAGTCTCAGTTTTTGGACTCTATGCTCATGTGTAACAGTTGATGACATTGAGAACGTAAGAAGTGGAAGAGTGAGTCCCACTAACCCATCCCCCCGGCACCTTGCATGCACGTGATATCCTGTGGGTTGTTGTAAAGGATCCTCTGGAGGTTGATCCACCCAAAAACTCCTTGAAAGTCAAGAAAAGTTCTTTTCATTGGCCTCAGTAGATTATAGTGTTCACAGAAGTCAATTTAAATGTCAGAGTAACGAAAATAAGAAAATCAAAAATATATATTTTTATTACTGACCAAAATTGAGTATGGTACAATTATTTTCCATTTTATTTTTAATATAAAACCATAGGCAACCTAGACAGGTGAAAATCTTGATGGTGGGAATAAAAGGCAGCGTGGTCAATGTGCTAGTTTGTGGTCTTCCTCTGTTAGAATGGGTTGCTTCTGTGTGAGAACAGAGGCAGGATGGAAAGAAAGTGTGAGGCAGAGACACCATTTCAAGCATCAGCAATGCAGGCTTCACTTGACTTGTCTGAAGAGTCTTGATGATTCCAGTGCAGCTGTATGCAGTGTGGGAAGTCACTGCTTTGGGTACGTGTTTGTAAAATGGTGCTGGTAGGGCTTTCAGAAAGAAATCCTTTGGGATGAAAAAGAACATGTTAAGGAACACAAAATCAGTACTTCAAATGAATTTTTTTTGTTTTCTTTTTTTTCTTAAAACATGTGGAATGCTTATTTTTAAGTTTCTTTTTAGTTTACAACTCATTTTACAACTCATTGGAGATCTTTAGTCTTTAAAGTTTACATGTACAGTTTAAATTCAGTTAATTTCCTTATTTGGCAGTTAGACCAAAATGAATTTTTATTCTTTAGCAAAATGTGATTTAATGCATTGACTGAGACTTGATGGAATAGTGAATTATGATACCTTTTAACTGAACAGAATTTTTAAGATCTCTAGATAATTAAAAAGTTAGCAGTTGTGTATATTTGTTTTTTTATTTTGTATTGTAACTGTGGTATAGCGTTTTACATGCAGTAGCAGCATAACATTTCACATGCAGTAGCATCATCAGAAAATAAAAGCTATTTCTTGAGTAAATGGAGTTGGAATTTTTTTAATCTGTAAACTCCATTCATGTTAAAAATTCATGTTAAAAAAAAAAGTTTAAAAAAAAAAAAGAAAAAGAGCAGAATTTGATGATGATAGTTGTCATGTATTTCCAGTAGCTTCATAAAAAGAAAACTTACAGTAGTTGGGTCAGTTTATTAGAACCTCCCAGAAAAATAGTGTACAAGTTTACCTTTTAAATTTTCTCACTAAAAATAAATCTAGGAGTACTAAGCATGAAGAAAACAATCTTTAGCTTCTACATTATATTTGCATTTATAATATGAAAACTGAATTTTTCATGGCAATTCAGACGCATGGTTGGTTAATGGACTCTGAGTGACTGTTAGCGATGGTGCAGTTTGTAAAGTTATTGTAAAGTGGGAGAACAGTCATTTCCCCTGAAATTAGAGTAAATGTGACCTAACTGCAGTTCTGCAAAATCTGTAACAAAGTGACTAGCAAATTAAGCAAATTCATCCATCTGTGAAATATTTCAAGGTCAAACTTTTATTGGCTACAAGATTTCTAACTAAAAAGACAGAGGATGACAGTACTTACAGTTTGGTAACGTTTGCTTACTGAGCGTGAAATGAAATTTAACAGTGCGGCATGTCTACATTTGTGAATTTATTGTAGTTGTTTAGACTTCTTGGAAAATGAAATGTCAAGCTATCAGCCTCAGCTTCCAGAATGCTGCTTAGGTCCAACAAACGAGTTCACTTTTTTTCTTTTTCTCTTTCCTTTTTTTTTTTTTCATCTCCACTGAGAAGTTATTTCCATTTCACCTATGTTTTTCTAAAGTAACAGAACTTTTGTGACACAACTGCTTCAGTAGTTAATATGGAGCAATACCAGCAAAGATGTGAACATCTTATGCAGCAGCTGCTAATGATCACAGTACACACCACCATGGGCATCGTGTTCAGCTCAGTGCACAGTGTGTGAGGTTGAGCTCTCAGAAGATTTGTATTGAGATGCTGAACTGCAGAAGTACAAAAAGGCTGCGATCTCCACTTGGAGAATCCATGCACTCCACCTGGTAGTGCACAGAATTGTTTACAGGCAAACCAGCTCCAGGAGTAGAGAGTGGGATGGTAGATCATTAATACCCAAAACACCTTTCTTAGGTTCTTAGGGGGTTAAACTGAGACCTGAGGTCTGACAAAGAATTGCAAATTCCAAAATAATGTATTAAGGAATCTTATCTGTCAGTCTGTATGATGTGATACTCTGCACAAGATGGTATAAAACTAGGGAGAATTTATGAGCATTTCTACACGGATGCTTCAGTGGTTCTCAGCAAAATTTTAATGGTTGAGTAAACAAAATAAAAACATTTAACAAGTCATCTTGTAAAATCCACATCCAGTCTGAATTTTCATGTTTTAGAAGTGTTGTCTGCAGATACATACTGAGCACCTAAAATAGTGAAAGTGCTTCTCAGTTGGAATATCTACAATAAATTACAAAACTTTAGGACTGTAAAGTTAGCTGTATCAGTTTAGTACATTGAGCAATAGTAATTTATTTGGTGTGGTGTAAATTCTCCTTTTTTTCTTTTCTTTTTTCTTTTTTTAATCCTTAGGTTAGACTGAAATCTTGCAGTAGCTTGGTCTCTTCTATCTTGGGGTGATGGTTATAAGCTCTGCCACTTCAAGTGTGTGTTAGGAAATAAGGGCTGCTTTTTAAGCACAGCGTTCATCTTCTGTGTCTTTCATAATTAACCAAGAGTAGAACATTATGTATTTCTTGATATGCACAGTTTTGACTCAGATGTCAAAATGCATTCTAAAGAGCTCAAACTCCAGTAGCTACAATAGCAGATTGCTGAAATGATAGCCTGTAGACCAAGAAAGAAACAACACGTGAAGACAAGGATCTAAATGAAGAGAACAGGGAAGAGAGAGTGAGGAGGAAAATGTGTTTTACGCAACGGAAGGAAGTGGATGTCTTAGGGATGACTTCCTGAGAATGCCGTGATAAGCATTTATATTTGCCAATGAAAAGGAGAGCCAAAACAGGGGAATGAAATAAATCCTGAAGTATGATGCGACATCAAAGGGGAGTTCAAAAAGGTGTGGGGATTTTTATTTTTTTTTAATTTTTTCTCACTGCTAAGTGCCACGGGATGTAAATTCTCAAGTAATCTTTTGTTTGGGAACTATCGGCTTTCAAAGAGAGGAAACCTCAATTACCCTATCACTTCTAAAATGTGTGTTAAGGTCAATGATCTCATAGTCTTTTACATCCTGTATCTTTACCCTGAGAACACTGAATGAAACACTGATCGAGTCATCACTTTATATTTGGCCCCCCATTTTTGTATGACAAAGCTGATAATGTAGGAATGAATTTTCAGCAGAAAATGGCAGAACTCGTGGCAGAAGTGGATGAGTTTCATCAGCTCAAGATGTAATGAATTTTTTCCCTGTAGTTTGCCTCTTAACATTGAAAACCAGGAACACTGGTCTCATGGAGCAAAACTGAGCATACAATTTTGGAGCTTGTATGTATGCTTTGTCTATGTTTTCATTATTGGCCATTTAACAGCTGTGTAAAGATATTTTTTTCTGTTTTATTTTGTTTTCTTGAATAGAAGAAGGTGAACTTGCAATAGGAAACAAATTACAAACTGAACTGTAGAACCTGCTCTGTGCCCTTGGAATGGGGACGGAAGGGAAATCAACTCTCATCCATAACGAGGTGTCAGTAGCTCTCATTTTCCAAACTGCTGTTTGGCACTGGGGAGATGAAGCACCACACTAATGTTCAATGGGCCTTGCTATTGTACCAGGAGACTTGTGGATGGAAACCGTGATCCTTCAGTTCTGTGGACATGTAATACTTTTGTCTCATTAATGTGAGGTTACACGTGAAGTTGTCCTTTTGCCTTTCAAGTTTCTCTACTGGTCTTTGTTCTTTTTGCTTGATATGCTTTGCAGTTGCAGATTGCGCAAGGATGATAGGAATTACTTAAAACTCAGATTTAAAAAGAAAGAAAGAATGGTTGGATGTGGAAGGCATTTAGAGAGAAGGAGAAGGGTTAATCCATCTTAACAACTGGGTTCTTCATTGCCATCGTGTTATGTTGGTTTGGGCTTCTAGGGCAGGGGACTCCAGATGGATGGATAAATTTGCATATATATTTACATACTCTTTAGTCGTGAATTCACATGATCGTAATGGAGAATTTTCCTGTCGCTGTTTTTTTTTGTTGTTGTTTGTTTTTTGACTGCTGTGCTGAACAGCATTTTTTTTCTTGTCAGAGCTCACCTGCAGTAAAATCTTTCTATTTATCCACTGTATCTTGACCCTGATAAAACATAGGTGGCTCAGGATACAAATCACCTCTGGGTGTTTTGTTTTATTTATTTTTTCCCATAGAGGCTTTTTCAGTGCCCCGGTTTCCTGGTTGCAGTTTTCCCTGTCAGACTTCTTTCCTGTTGCCCATTCTTTATTCCTTTTAACCACTCCTTCAATACATTAATCGAATGTCAAAAGTTTCTTATTGCAATAATTGATTCTGTGATTGAAGAAATGCACAACTCATCACAGGCGGATGTTTTCAGTAGTGACACATAACAAGGTTTTAATTGCTACTAAATGATGGCTGTTACTAAATAGTATTAAGGAAAGAGGCAAGACCCCCCTCGTGGTGCTGCTAGGGGAGTACAGACAGTACTCTGTGTCAAATAGCCCATAAATCTAAGTCTCATATGTTAACTCTGATAAAACTGATAACAGACGGAAGATGGGTAGAGAGGAAGATTTATATCACATGGTCAGTGGACGTTGTTTCTTTTTAGTGTTACATATTGTGCTGGTCCTTTGTGCTTTAAGATGGAATCTCTCTACCCGGAAGGAAGTAAGGGAAGGTGGGATAATATGTGGGAATAGGAATGTGTCCTTGCAGTCACTGCACAATGAATCACACAATCACAGAATCACAGAATTGTAGGAGTTAGAAGGGACCTCAAGAGATCATCGAGTCCAACCCCCCTGCCAGAGCAGGTTCCCTACAGCAGGTTGCACAGGTAGGTGTCCAGACGGGTCTTGAATATCTCCAGGGAAGGAGACTCCACAACCTCCCTGGGCAGCCTGTTCCAGTGCTCCGTCACCCGCACCGTGAAGAAGTTCTTCCGCATGTTGGTGCGGAACTTCCTGTGCTCCAGCTTAAGGCCATTGCCCCTTGTCCTGTCCCCACTGACCACCGAAAAGAGGTTCCCCACCTCCATTTGCCTCCCGCAACTAAGATACTTATAAACATGGATCAGGTCCCCTCTCAGCCTTCTTTTCTCCAGGCTGAACAGACCCAGATTACTGAGCCTCTCCTCATAGGGGAGATGCTCCAGGCCCTTTATCATCTTTGTGGCCCTCCGCTGGACTCTTTCCAGGAGGTCCCTGTCTTTCTTATACAGGGGAGCCCAGAACTGGATACAGTACTCCAGCTGAGGCCTGACCAGGGCAGAGTAGAGGGGGAGGATCACCTCCCTCGACCTGCTGGCAATACTCTTTTTAATGCACCCTAGGATCCCATTGGCCTTCTTAGCCACCAGGGCACACTGCTGGCTCATGGCCAACCTGTCATCTACCAGGACCCCCAGGTCCCTCTCTGTAGAGTTCCTCTCCAGCAGGTCGTCCCCCAGCCTGTACTGGTACATGCGGTTATTCCTCCCCAGGTGCAAGACTCTACACTTGCTTTTGTTGAACCTCATCAGGTTCCTCTCTGCCCATCTCTCCAGCCTGTCCAGGTCTTGCTGAATGGCAGCACAGCCTTCTGGCGTGTCAGCCACTCCCCCCAGCTTCGTGTCATCAGCAAACTTGCTGAGGGTGGACACTATCCCCTCATCAAGGTCATTGATGAAGACATTGAACAAGACCGGAAGACATTGAACAAGACCGGACAATGAAGCTGTGGCCCAGTCTCTCAGTAGGATAGGATGCATCTATAGGAGTATGTGGAGGAACATTTTTCACAACCGTTTTTGCTTATCTCATAAGGTGAAAGAAACTAAACTTATTTAACATCGCATAATAAAAAGTCTCCCAAATAAAGTTTTACAGGGAGAGAAGTGCCCAGCGATAGATTCTCCTATAGCCTTCTTCAATTCTCATGTGTCAGATTCAGGTCCTCCACTGTCAATGGAACCACTGAATTCCAGCTACTTCAGCCCTGTTTGGTTCTACCCTATTCCTCCTGTATTCTACAGATGCAGCCTAAGAAAATGTTTTCATGCTTTATTGTAAGAACTTCCTTTTGCATATCTGCTAGGTATTTTTGTTTTAGTAAGCTGTGATTTAATTAATTGATTCTTTCTTTTGAGTGTTCTACATAGATTTTGATTGTGGTTAGAATTGCAATACGCAGTTTCTGAAGACTGGAAAATTAGTAATATATAATAGTTTTTACTCAGTAAGGAGGATTCTTTTTTCCAAATGTATTTCATATTTGGTTTGAGATATACTTTATGCATAAAGCAGACAGAAGCACAATATGCAAAATCTTGGTAGTGTTCCCTCTAGCCATTTGCTACATTTCTTTAGAAAGATGAAAACACCTTTAATTCAGACTTTCTCAGAGAATTATGTTCTAGTTTTAGTATTTTAAAATATCAGTGTAGTGCTTGAGCCCTTGAGGGGTTTTAAATATGATTAGAGCAGCACTCTGTTTAGCTTTTCTTGTAGAACGACTATTGGTGTCACAGAATGTTAAGCAAACTCAAACTTTTTTGTACTTAATTTTTCCTAGGTGTTGCCTTCATAGTGGTCAAGTTAACATTTGTTTCTGCATGTTTGTGTATTCTAATTAGTCACTCATTTAAAGCTAAATAAGTCAGACAGAGAGGAAGGAAAATGGAATGTATGCAAACTGTTACAGCTGAATTGAAGAAAAAAAAAAAGAAAAGCTTCTTTTCCCCGAAGCATGCATTCTGCATGAAATTCAACTTGACAAGTGACCCTTTTAAAACAGTGCTACAAAGATTTCTCAACATTCTCAATATATAAGAGACAGCATTCTTGTATTAAACCCACAAGCAGCCCCCCAACTCCCTCTGAGTGAACATAGCCTCTTCCTCTACCCTCTGTGTTCTACTTTATCCTCGTTCTCAGCATTGGCATTCATGGTTTTATGTGCATACTTTTGTGTGAGAGAATGGCTGCAACCAGCAAATTATTGGGAATGTTAATATGATAAAATGTACAAGTGATATAACACAATGAAGAAGTCTAAGTATTGTTGGCAGGTGCAAGTTCCTGTTAAAAATGTTCAACTTGATAAGCTCTCATTTTACACCAAGATATTTAGGGCAATTTTTGAGTGTAAAATTGCAGCCTTAACATGAGCAATTATGGCATATAAACAAACATCTGCTCCTGAAAATCTAGAAGGTCGGGCAAGATGATACAGTAAGATGAGTCATTTTTGGAAGTTGCTTTGTTCTTGCTAGTTTCCAGAAGCAACAACAGCAGATTGTCAAAGACATCCCTCAGTTGAAAGAGATCTGTAGATGATCTCTTTCCTCCCTTTTGAGGTTTGCAGTATATGTACTGTTTGGGGGAGGAGGGAAAAGAATCAGTTTCTGTATTCAGCCAACCTCCAAAAGCTGCTTATACCCATCTAAATTTATGTGTTTTGCATGTATAATTCAGTGTTCTTTCTCCAAGAGAGGAACCTGAAACAGATGGGTGTCTCCTGCTGCCACTGTGTGCTCCTGGGGGTGATTGTGCCCTGATGGATGCATTCCCCCACCTGTGGGGAGCAATCGGGGGCAGCCCAGAGATGCAGAGGAAGGTGCAGGAGGGCTCCTCCATCTGAAATGATTTATTTTAAACCTTGATACATGGTTATGAAAAATATCTGCTTAAAACTGTTAATATTTTGTTCTGATGCAAAATGCTAAACAGGCTTGCTTCGTGCTTGCGCTCTGATTTCAGAGCACCATGTTTGGAAGCCCACTCAGATGGAAATCCTTGTTAAACATTTACTGCTTTAGCTGCTTGTCCATGGATATCAAAATGTTTTTTCCTATTGCTTTCCCCAAATATTGGAAAAAGTGTTGTAAAACAGTTGTGTCACCTGTGAAATTTTACCTAGATAACTGTATAGCTAATTTTATGCAAGTCAAAAGTTAAATGCAGATATTTTACACAATGAGAGGCCCAGACTATGCTGTGGATACAAAGACAAGTTGACACTTAAATGCTGACATTGTCCATTGCTATTAAAGTGTTTTTGTTCCAGCTTAAATATCTGGGAAGGACAGGGTCATACTTGTATCTTTGCTTTATTACATCCATGGAGTCTTTCCAATAAGTCGGAGACCTGAGATGGACACTGTTCGATAGAGCTTGGTAATGCAAATTAAACAAAGTAGTTATGAAAATGGCAAATACAAATATTAGCTAAATGGTGTCACTTGGCAAAACTAATGTTATGCAAATCAGCTGGAGATAACATGACAGTCCTTCAATTCTTCTAATGAAGCCACCTGAGAAGTAGCAGTAGAGCACTTGGTTTGATTGGAGCAAGCGTATTTGTCCAAAAAGGATGGGCCAAAGATCTTGAGACATATTTACATTGCAGCTTCTGTTGTGGTATTGCAACACCAGAAAATTGAGTTCCCAGGGAGCTTCAGAGTATTAGCTGACACCCAATTTTATGCTCTCTGGGCATCATTATCTTATCTCTAGGTCATCAAGGGGTGAAAGTCACTGACATCTCTGATGTTCTGCATTTAAAAAATTCTGAAGTGAATGTTTGTTTCTTTCTCTGCTCCACCCATAAAATTAAGATGCCTTTCTGGAGCCGTTGTGGGCATGTTTTAATTCATTTTCAGGTGGGAGGTTGTAAGGTTTCCATGCAGGAATGAACAGTTCACCAAAAGAAGTTTAACTATGTTTGTGAAACTGAATTCTCTGTTTATACATCTGAAAGTAGGGCTATGATAAAATATTTACAGGTATGACATGACGAGTAGCTAATGAATGTCTCCAGTGTTTTCAACAAAACAGCAGAGGTACTATGTAATGCATATGAAACATAAGTTTTCAGCAATCTCGGTAGTAAAGCACTTAATATTTTGACTATATAATACCATTGCACTTGGGGAAGGTATTTCTTTGAATATTTATTTGCCATAAATAACAAAATATTTCAGATGGGAAAATCCTATCAAAAGCTCATGTAATTCTAAGTTTGGAAAGTGAGAAGCTGAAATTGTTTGTCCCTGCTGGTTACATTCAGGCAAAGAGAAGGAGGTGTATAAACTGTGTGCTGGTGAGACAGGTTGTGGGCGAGCAGCTGTAGGTGACACATGTAAACCTGGGCAGATACTGACAGGACAAAGGGCAATGGTTTTAAATGAGAAGAGGATAGGTTTAGATTTGATATTAGAAAGTAATTCTTTGCTCAGAGGTTGGTGAGGCCCTGGCATAGGCTGCCCGGAGAGCTATGGGTGCCCCATCCCTGGAGGTGTACAAGGCCAGGTTGGATGGGGCCCTGGGCAGCCTGATCCGGTGGGGGTCAAATTTGCCCATGGCAGGGAGCTGGAACTGGGTGGGCTTTGAGGTCCCTCCCAACCCAAGCTGTATGTGATTCTATGATTAAACCATGTCCCCAGCAGAAGATGCACACTGTTGAACAGCAGTGGTACTGAGGACAGGCCGATCTTGTTGACAGCTGTTTGCATGATTTTGTTTTTCAGCTTTCATTTCGAGGGCAGTTTAAAAGCCAGGAAATTTAAAATTTTTCTCCTGTGATAAGTAGCTGTACCACTTTGAATTGAATTTATAATTTAACTACAGGAAACAGTGATGGATGTAAGGCATCTGTCTCAAAGCTGAATGCTTCTGACACCTACAAATAACTTTTTGTCCAGCTGTCAGGGAGAGCGCTCGACAGGAGCAAATACAGGATCAAAACATTTCTATCTCTGCATAGAGACTGCTCTCTGCTGTAGGCTAAGTCTTTGTTTGGTTTTCATGTTTTCTGATACTAAATTAATGTTTTTGCTGCTTGGCAGAGCCAAGAGAAGACACGTGATTTGAAGCCTTCAGTATATGCAGTGATTCCTTTGGAGCATACAGTGATCTGCTCTTAAAGATTCATGTAAAAAGTTTTATAGATCGTTTTATTTTATTTTATTTTTGGTAATATTCCTGCAACTTCTTTACCTTGCAAAGTTGAAAGCTCTGTGATAAATTCAGGCACGTAATAAAACCTAGCTTCCTTACAGGAGTTACACTAAAAATAATTCTGGACCTCGGGGTGTTCATTGGCTGGTGACAGTGGTGGCATTTTCAGAGGGGAAAAAACAGAGCTGGTGAGGTCGGGGAGGATTAGCACAGACTCCCGTGGGGAATGGTAGGTACCTTCATGGTTTTGTCAGCTTTTTTGGCTAAAACAGGTGCATTTTTGTGACTATACTGTTTTAAAATACCTGAGAGCTGGAAGATGCCCCAAACTGCCCTAGTGCCTGCCTTCAGCGTTCATATCAGGACCCTCAGGCAGCACGTTCGGCTTGCCTCTGCTGGGGACTTTCATGTGCTCCAAATCCAGAAAATGCCAACTAAATTTTGATCAATCTCTGCCTGCTTCTATTGAAGCAATGACAAATTGCAGTCCTGCCTTATGCTTCTTTTTATGCTTTTTTTTTTAAAAAAATTGCCCTGCTTTGCTTTTTGCAAAATGATGATTCTCATTGAAGTGTCTGCATCACCAGTCCTAATCCCATCTTTACCTGCTGCCCGTTTTCCATCTAATGATCATAGAATCATAAAAGGGTTTGGATTGGAAGGAACCTCAAAGCCCATTCAGTTCCAGCCCCTGCTGTGGGCTAGGTCACCACCCACTGGGTCAGGCTGCCCAGGGCCCCATCCAACCTGGCCTTGAACGCCTCCCTTGTAAAGAATTTTCTTCTAACATCTAACCTAAACCTCCTCTCTTTTACTTTAAAACCATTCCCTCTTGTCCTATCGCTATCTGCTAGTGTAAAAAGTCAGTCTCCCTCCTGTTTATAAGCTCCCAAGGCTGCAGTGAGGTCTCCCTGGAGCCTCTCTTCTCCAGACTGAACAAGCCAGCTCCCTGAGCCCCTCCTTGTAGGCTCCAGCCCTCTGATCATCTCTAGGGCTCTTCTCTGGACCTGCTCCAACAGCTCCATGCCTTTCTTGTGCTGGAGGCCTCAGACCTGTAACACTGGATTGATGGGAGGGCTCCCTGAGTCCCCATGCTCATAGGTGCCAGGCAGCACCTCCTGTGATGGTGAGCATGGGTGGTGATGGCTTGACTGAGGCAAGTGGTGAATCCAGGCTGGCACCAGCAGCCAGGAGGTGTCTAGCTGGACTGGGGACCTTGTGTGGCTTGTGGGAGCATCTGCCCTCTGTGGTAGATGTCAAGGAGATGGGATTTAAGCAAATGCAAATTTTGGTTTTGAATGGGAGGGAAACTTCATCATGAAATTCCTGCCTTATCTGAGGGAATGTTGTGGAATTTGGACGTGCATCAGAATAGAGCAAGCGTCTTCCTGGGCTGTTTGCTGGTCTCCACCTGTGCCCAGTCCATTTTGCTGTACCTTCATTTTAAAGTTTTAAAACTCTGCTGGGATTTTAAGTGAGCGTGGCATGGTGTGCGTGTGATGTAGCTTCCTTTGTTTGCCTCTTGCCTTGCAGGCTGGGCAGCTCTATCAGAGCCCCGTCTGTGAAGCGCATTTTAATGTTTAGATCTAGCAGTGATTAGAATGCACCAATGCCCAGTGGGTATATGTGTCATTTTTTAACAGCTGCCGAGCCTTCTCCCTGCTGCTCCAATTAACACGTTGGGCACACGCTTGCTGAGTGGGCTGTGTGTATGGGTTAAACCACTCTGCTGGTTGTTCTCCCGGTGTGCGTGATGCCAGGAAGGGAGCAGCGCGTTTCCTCTCCGTAGAACAAACGAAAGCAAAGGGAGTCCTCAGCCTGCGCCTGTGTAAATACGAGGACAGATTTAACTGGCCAAGGGAAACCTGCCTTGCCTGTGGATATGGTTCAGTCCGCCGACTTGCATCTCTCCCCGCCTCCCAGCCCCGCTTCAAATGATGGAGACGGAGGGCAGCGAGCTCCCGGTGCCGGCTCCCTCTGCCTGGCAGGCAGCGCGCTCCAACTTTGCTCTGTTCAATAGCTGCTCACAACCCTGAGTTCCCCTTTCCCTTCAGCATTTCCCTTCTTTATCTATTTTCACGTTGAGATATTCCAGTCAGTAGATGTGATAAAGTCCACCCCTCGCCTTTTGTGGGTTTTTTTGTTTTGTTTTGTTTTTAGGAAAAAATAAGGGAAAACAATATGCTTTCTAGCCCTAGCTGGGATCAGGGTCTTTAATGGTACCAGATGGTGGAAGGTCGTGGCGTTCCTGCGCTGCCCGCTGCTGCCCCGTGCCCGGGCAGTGCTGCGTGAGGCGGGGGGCTGCCGGCGGGCGCTGAGGCCATGGAGCGCTTCCTGGGCTTCGTCAAGCAGATACGGAGGTCAAGGAGGAGAAAAGGCAAAAAGTACCGCCCGGAGGAGGATTACCACGAGGGCTATGAGGATGTCTATTATTATGCCTCTGAGCATTTTCGAAGTAAGTATTTTGCGTAACCTCGCTTCCCTTTAGCTGTGCTAAATGTTACGTTTATAAGATTCTTTCAAACAGTATTCCCCACTTGGAAGAATCTGAGCTCTGTGCAAGTATTAAAGCTTCCTGCTATAGATTTATCTATCTGTGACTGCTGATGACCAATGCAAAACAGCTGAAGTGGCACAAAGCTCCCAAAGTAAGCTGGATCCCTACGCCTGGTTAATATTTCAGGGGCAGTTAATTGAGTCTGAGTGCCGGAAACCTTGCGTCAAAACGCTGTTTTGAAAACTGATCTGGTGGCGGTGGTCGCCCTTGTAGGATGCCTTTGTACTGTGGTGTTTTTAAAGCAATGTAAAGGCAGCAGTCTCTCATTGGTGGGTTCAAGTTGGTGATTAATGTGTGCCGCTGAGCGAGAGTCAGCCCTCAGCCTGCAGAAAGTCGCTCCCATGGGCTCCTTTGTTGCGGCGGGTCGGGGATCACCCATGGAGCGGGTGGCAGCGGGGTTGCGTGCTGGTGGTCACGTGGCTGCAGAGCTCGCCCCGAACCAAAATAAAGCGCCTGCTCCAAAGTCTCCACTCCAAAGCGTGTGTTGCCCATTGCAGCCTGTTCGGGTTTGTGCTCAGCACCTGGCAGGCTTCAGTGATCTTTTTAAAAGCTTTCTGCTGTTCTGAGCAGCAATCGGGGGGCTTTGCAGTAAGCTGTGTCTTTTGTTGAGCAGCTGAAGTTTGATGCACTTTTTTTTTTTTCTTTCTGAAGTGGCTGTCACATCATTTTTGTGTCATCCAGCTTCATTTCCATTTTGCTGAAATAAATCATAAGAACCTTCCATTTGTTTGGAGACAAAATAGAGAATGTGACTGTGGTTAACAGCAACAGAGTGCTGCTATTCTCTGGAAAATATTGAGGCAAGAGGTTTTCCTCTTGGTTTTCTCTTAAGTGCACCATGATTGCCCATCTCCAAAAGTAAACTGATGTAGAGTGATTGATTTTTTTTTTTAGTGGGTTTTTCTCTTATACATTCTTTATCTTCTTCTATTTTTAAGAAAGTGTACTATGCTGATAATCTGTATGTTATTAAGACTGAGTTTTGATAAGAAAGACCTATTTTCAGGGACACTACAATCATAACAGCTAATGTATTGGTGTAAAATACTCTACACAAGGACTAAAAAATTTAAATCTACTTAGCGCTGAAAAATGTGAAAATGAGACAAGTTAATGAAAGCACATAACTTTCTTTGCTTTAATATGGAAATGAAAGGAATCTGTCAAAGCAGGCTGTCAAAGTATTTCCCTAGCTGATTGTTGCTGCTGAAGGTCTTTTAAATAAGAAAGCAAAAGCCCTCCAAAAACTGTCACATGTAATAAGGATTTCTTGAATGTTGATTAATAAATTATTACTCTTGACTTAATGTAAGGAACTAAGATTGAGCCAAATGTCTAATAGGTTTTTCATTTTATTCTGCTTAGAAAATAAAAGGATAATATGCCCCTCAGCCCATGGAGGTCAGAAGTATTTTAGACTGGATGAGTGTGTGCAGGATTTTGAAGTGCTGTTTCTATTGTTGGTCACAACACTCACACTGAGCAGGCAAAACAATACCAGGTCTTGTAGAGTTGAGTGCACAAGGAGTTTTCAACTTCTCGCAGTAACTAACGCAGTGTGTGCCATGGGAGGTTCGAGCTGTGAGGATTTGTTTGTTCATCAGGGAGCTGGGAGCCTGTGCAGACAGCACAGCAAGCACGATCCCTCCTCCGAGGCTTCTTTTGTCCGCTCCTTCCACGTGCTGCTTTGGTTGGGTAGGTGTGGTGTCTGCTGAAACCAGTGTGCAAATGTGAAAGGATGCTGCTGGTGCCACTGTGAATGCTCTCATGAAATTGGATTTCATGTAATGGAGACAATGAAATGTTTCGTATTGAATTTAATTATGGTCTGGTATTATGCTGTTTACAGTGCAAATTTAGAGTAATTGCAGTGTTTTTAATAGCCATTCCTTCTGCACTTGAGAATAAGGCTGTATTTATTGGTACAATTCTCAGAATATCAGAGCTAATGAAATCAAAGAACTGATGTTCATTCAACTGAACAGAGTAGGAGCTTGCTCAGGTTTTGTTCCCTCTCTCTGCATTGTCACCCATCCCTCCCAAAGGGCTGTCTTTTATGAGCTATGTATCCAATTAGCAAGCGCATTTGGAGATTGTCTGAACCAATTGCTCTGTGGGCTTGTTATTCTCTCTTCCCCCGGTACGTAGTATTGCTTAGGGTACTGTAGGGAGACAGAATTAATGAAAAATGGAGGAAGTACATTAGAATAACCAGAAGATCAAGGAGAAACAAAACAAAGTTATAAATAGATTGGGCCTCTGGGAACCACAGGGAAAAGGTGACTTATAGTTTGTCCTCAGCCCAGTTGTGCCCAGGTTTTGTAGCTCGTCTCGTTAGGTACACTGTCTGTAATCCTCGGAAGCTTTGCCATGGGGGACTAAATGAGCTGTAATATTGGGATGCAGGAGGAGGTGGGAAAGGTGCAGTAATACCCAAAGCTCTCTTGAGTGAAAAAGAGTTCACAGTTCCCCAGTCTCTTGTCTTTTTGCTTGGATGTTTCATTCATGCAGTCTCAGTTAAGTGGATAACCTTACTTTGACACACAACATCAGCTATCTTATCTTTCCTGAGAGTCTCCTTCTCTGTTACGTAGTGCTAGAATAGCTAAAATAATAATCTTCACACACAAACATGTATTGACATTAGTAGCGCAGGCATCACACTCATTTCAGTGAGACTTTGCACTGTGAACATAATGGGAAATGAAATTTCTGCCCAAGCTGCTCAGACAAGTTGGTGCTTTTTGCTTAAAGTGCTTTAAAAAGTATTTATCTCGTGCAGCGTTACGGCACTACTGCTTAACCTGCTCCTTCTAATGAGGCTTTGCGTGAACAAGGCCCTTGTTATGCCGTTACCGGGACTGACAGTGAATGGCAGGACTGTTGTGTGGCATGGCTGCCTGGCCCATTTCCAGAAATGACATATGTCCTTCCACTGAAGTTGGGATGCTTTGCCAGGGCCTTAGAGTTACCGCCTGGTCTTCAGCAGGAGGATGTTTTTGGAGCCAGCCTGGCCACCTCTAACCAAAACAAACACAAGCCCCAATCTAATTGCAGCCTTAAATCTTCACAAACCGTTTGGAAAGTTTGGGTTATGTTCCAGTGAAGAGGAAACAGATTTTGGAGCCTCATGAACAGTACAAAATGTTGTCATGACAGTCTGCCCAGGGGATTCCAGGGTGCATTACTTTGAGTATGTGCTGTGGAATTTTGTCTGATTTATGTTACTTCTGGTGTGTCATCCATTTCTTCCTGAAAGACACTCCATTTTCATCTGTTTCTTCTCTGCTGGTCCTTCCAATATGATGTCAGCAGCATATTCCATTGGCATAAAGGTTTTGTTGTTGGTGCCGTGGAGATATTAGAAAACAATCTCAAAAAACAATGCATAAAGAACTCTGCTAGTAAACTCCCACTAACCCAAAAGTTCTTTTTTTAATAAGCTCTGTCCCTTAAAATGTTCCATGTAGTCACTCACAGAGTTACAGAAATAATTTTCTTCTATCCTTTGTCAAGGTCTCTTATATGTTGTTTGACAAGAGCACTGATACTTGAGACAAAGTAGTTCGCCATAGGCTATCTTCAATAAAGTCATGTAGTGGTTTCTCTCTCACCTTTTTTCTTTGAATTAATGGTTTTAATTTTTTTTCTTCAAAGTGTGTTTTGAAGTATACCAAGGTTAGACCAATACAGCTGTTTCCTCAGATCAGATTTTCTCTTTAGTATCAGTAAATGCTTAGCTTACTTTTATCTAGTTATTTTATCTAGTTATTTGTCACTTGTATCTTATGTGACAGATTTTTTTTTTAAATCTTTTGACATGTATCATTAGAGCTTTGATGCCTCGTATTGATTCTTCCACAATTATTGTGTGAGAATCATTGGGTTTCTCAGTTTTAGGACATTAACCTCTTCGAATTTGCCTCCAAAAAGCTTGTGATATTTTTTTTTCCTTTTCCATTAATTGTCACAACTCTACCCCTTGTCTGCACTGGAAAATGAAAGGGAAGGAAGCTATTTGATTTCTTTCATGTTCCCCAACTCCTGGCCTGGCAAATAAGGCAAATAGGAAAAACCGAATGTTTTATATAACTCAAAATTGAAGATATCCTCTTTGTTGATTGAACTCATGAATAAGATGGATATTGAATATATGATGCACTGTTTGGAATTGTGTCAGCAGCAAAACTCCTCTTAGTCTGATTGTGCATTGTTCTCCAACATGACTCAGTGTTATGGTGCAGAAACTCCCACAGCTGCCAAAATCTTCCTAACAAGTGTTAGGAAGAAGTGTTATAACCTGAGTTGCTTTAAAACTGTGTTAAATACAGATAGAAGAGACCTCCTATGGAAATAGTGCTAAGACAGAACACTGAAGGAAGCAATACAGCTATGGCTTTCAATGCTATGGCAAGTACCAGCATCAGTCTTACTTCGAAGATTGTCTCAGTTTCGTAAATCAGCACAAATAGTTCTTGTTTGCTCTAGTCTCATAGATTTGATTAGGGTTGTTAGAAGAGTTAATGGTTTTATGAGTAGTGTGGTGACAAGGGCACTGAATATCTCTAGCTCAGGTTGCATAGATGGTAATTAATCTGAAGGGTGAGGAGAGCAGGGTGACCGCTTTTCATTTCACCAACAGCTCGTCATCTCACAAGCAGTGTACCCTGCTAGTCTGCCCTGTGTTTGGATGTCTTGTGGTGCATGTGTGCATTGGGGCTGCTTCTCCTTCCATTCCAAATCATGTCATGCCAGAACAGTAAAATCTCTCCTTTCATTGAAGCTAAAGGTAATACATTTGTTGCAGGCTAGAGGAACCTGAGCAGGGAATATGGCAGGCCTTGAAAGCACAGTGGCAATAATCCTTTTTAAAATAACTAAAATGCATTAAAGCTTTTTATTTCCTTGTGTTTAATGACTGCATCGTGATTGTCGAATCCTGGAAAATTACATCAATGGATCATAGTTGATCAATATTTCTGTCTGTATTCCATGAATCGCTTTTCCTTGAGGTGTGAATAGCCGCAGTGCCACCAGTTTGGATGGGATGGTTTTGTCAGTTTTGTATTTCGAGACAACCATTCCTCACAAAGGGCCTCTTTACTTCTGATTAACTGTGTGTGTATTTTGCATGTGACCATTTCTAGTTACCATCTTGTTTGTCATGGTCATTAGTGATACATCCTTACTAGAAAAACCCAAGGAGTGAAGAAGAATTAAATATTATTCTCACTTTATAGATAGGGAAATAATAGGAATGCATTATAAAATGCTAGCAGCTCTTGAACATCCTATGAAATTATTTAGATCTTCCAAACCCTTAAGAAATTTGTATAAATTAAAATCTTACTTTACTCTTTTACTGTTTTATATTAGTTAGAAGAGTTTGTAGCTCTTGGGATGGGGCTCGTGTTTGTAGACGCTTAAGCTGTTTGGATAGTAGCTTTAGCTGCATGATATTGTTTACACAGATTCGAAGATAATGGAAGTGATTTCCTCCCTTGCACACCAGTGCAGCCCCCAGCTGAAGGGTCTGTCTGGAAGGCATCACGCCTCTGCTTCCCTGCAGTACCAGGGCAATGCATTTGCTCCAGCCAGGCAAGTTTGTGCACAAGTCCTGGTTCTAGTGAAATATTTTCATTATCTATGAAACAGGCTATACAAATTCCACATTTTTTTCTAAAGCAGTGGTGCAAGAGCCAATTTAAGTTTGTTAGCAATAGGATTACATTTTAAAATTACCGTTTGTGGCCCTCCTGCAAGTGGCCTTTAGGCTCCTGGGGTAACACAGAGCCCAGATGGCAAAGCTCTGAATTACTGGAGGGAAACTGGCTTATTTACTTCAAGTCACTGAAATAATGAGACCTGAGTTACATAATTCTTTGCGGGAAGTATAAACCCTTCTCCCTGCTAGCAGCTATGAATGTAGAACTTCTGTGCTACTTTGCTTTCATTTGCTTTCGGGTTCCATTCTTTACTAATTTATTAAAGAGCTTGATTGTCCTTGCTCAAAAAATGTGTTAATTATGGATCGTCCTCCTCTTGTAGTAGTGAGACTGCACCTCTAGTGGTTTAGGGAATTAAGCATTCTTTATACTTCATTATGTCTGGAATATCTGTCATTCAGGTTCAAACAATGAAAATTAGGAGACTTGGGCAGACATTTGGCTTCCTGCTTCCTGAAATGGTGTGTAAGTTCATGTGTTTAATCATGGATTCATCAATTTGCATCATGAACGTTTAGTGATAAGATTTTATTCCCCCTTGGATAGTGAAGTGAATGAAACATCAGGTTTTATGAACTAAGATTAAAGAGAGAGGTAAAAGCAACTAGTAAGGTGTCTGCTTTAATATTGGCCATCAGTTCCAACTGAGAACTTAATTCAATTAGTAGAAAGAAGAAGGAAACAACAATATAAGACCCTTGCTGATGAGCTTATAAGCATTTATTGGGTTATTGCTGTATTTTCAGCAAGGCACCCCAGCAGCTATAATTAATCACCAGAATGTATATAAACACCTGCTTACCGTAGAAATATTGGTGTAAGGCAAATTTTGTAATCATTGTTGTGTGCACAGAAAGTATTAGGCAACTTCTTAAACACAGGAGGGAGATGCTGGGGCTGCACTCACTCTGCCCCTGGCTCCAGCTTTCTCCTTTCCTCAGCATCCTTGACTCGGGCATGTTCTTCTTGTGATGACCTGTGCATCTGGACGCTGCCGCATTTTTTCAGAGGGTTTTCTGTTTTCCCTCTCAAACCGGATTATATACAAATCAGCATATGAACCTGTTGCAGTTTTGAGGACGTGTATGTAGAACTTTAAAGTGCACCAGAGCTGATGTTGCCTACAGAACCATAATTTGACCTCACTTCACCGAGTCTTTACTAAGGACTAGCTGCCTGTTTCACCACAGCTGTAGCGGACTCAGCGCAAGGCCTAGGCTGCGCAGAGCCCGGTGCAGCGCTGGGCCTTGCTCTGCCCCTCCTTCCCTTTGGGTTTGACCTAAGAGCTTGAATTGGATGCTGTTAGGCACAGGTGGCTGTAGCAGGCCAAGGGAAACATGGTTTGTGTAAGTAAAACTTATATAAGGCTAATTGCTCTGAAATTTCAGCCATAAGGCATCTCAGGCTGGAACTTTTAAATTATTGCATACCTTTGATGATGATCTCCCAGTGCTCTAGTTCTCCACCTGTGAAATGAGGTTAATGGCACCTCTCCTTCAGTGCTACGCTGTGAAAGTAAATTAGTGTTTGCTAAGCCCTCAGATGTAACGGTGATGAGCACCATAGAAAAGCTCAGGAAGAAATTAATGTCTGTCCTGAGAGAAGGGCTTGAATAATGTGTGGGAGCTAAGGTATGGAATTCCCGTTTGAGCAATGAGGGGAAAACGAAGTCTTGAATGTTTTTTCAGATAAAGTCATTATTTGAGGCATTGAATGAGACAAGGACTTGTGAAAGAGTAGACCAGATAATTAATGGTTCTGTTGTAAGGCATGTGCAAAAGGAGACCCATCTCAGGTTTGCTAGGCATTCCTAAATCTGACACTTGAATCTTGTTTGCTTTTTCAATGTTTTGTGTGTGCTTGCATGTAGCAGAGAAGATAGAGCAGTGGTTTCTTATTTTTGGAGTGGAAATTTCACAACAGAGTATGGGCATAATACTTGCTACAAATAAACCAAGATCTCCTTGGTTTTATGAAGGTGAAGGCACGTTTTGGTGACTGGCCAAAGGATCTGACTGCAGATGTGGAGCTCTGAGACATTTTTCAGTACGGTGCCCCTGCACCACATGCAATTAGTTAGAGAAGGGAGGAACCAGGTGGGTTGGTCTGCTGTCACTGGGCACTCTGAACAGCTCTGAGAGGCAGTGGGGGAGAGCACGGCATGAAAGGCAACCAAGAGCCGGACTGGGGAGTGATGGGGTGCGAGAGGAGGTAGGAGATCCCCAGCTCTGCAGGGCATGAGAACCTGGCTGCCTGCTCCTTCTGCCTGGTGGACAGAAGGCAAGTGACGAGCCCTTCAGTTCTGCCCAATCTGTTCTGTATTTGCTGATCCTAATATAAAATAATCTCCCACATACGGTGCAGGGACACCAGTTCTTTTGCGTAAAACTGGTGTGGAGATAGGGCATCAGAGACTTTTTTCCAGGGGCCAAACTTTGGGTTGTAGGTGTAACCCTGGTATACTAATACGTTTGTGTACATGTGTGGCTGTGGAGTTGAGGAGGACAAAGAAGATGGGAAGAAAGATATTTATGGAGCAGTGAGAAATCTCTCTGGAGATACTCAAAACCTGACTGGACAAGGCTGCAAACAATCTGGTCTGCCTTTGAAGCTGCATTCAGCTTCATGGCTGGCTTTGCTCTGAGCAGGCATTTTGGGCCACAGGACTTCCAGAAAGTCCTTCGTACCTCTGTTATTTTGTGTTTTTGTGAAAAGGAACTTCAGAGAAGAAAGCAGGGCAGTTGAAGGCAGAGAGGAGAAGAATAATTAAAGATGGCTCTGGGGAAAATACTGTTTGAATTAAACCACAAAAAGAAAGTGAAACCAAAAGCAGACAGATGCTTTGTGGAATATCAGCTCAGTAACCTGTGTTTTCAAATTTGTTTGCAAATGCTGCCTTTGGGTCCGGTTAACAAGCTCTGTGGTTGCTCAGGTCTGTGACATTTTGATACCAGAGAGGGGAAACTCCACTCTCAGCAACACACCCTGTTGTTCTGTCAACTGCTAGCAGCTCTATTAAAATAAAAATAATAATAATAAAAAAAAACATTCACAATGTATTACAGATAAATTTAGTGAACAATTAATAGTGCACGCACAAACTCATTTTTTAAATGCACAGTGATACAAGCTTTTTTGCCTTTTTTTTTTCTGCTCATTAGAGAAGGAGGCGATTTAAAGCCCTAATGACCCTGATGAACCATACCCTACGTTTGTAAAAGGCCTGTAGGAATTGTGTGGTCAACAGCACCCTTCCTTTCACAGATGGGTCACAGCACAAGCTGCAGAGTGCGGAGCCAGCTGTGTTAGCCCTGGATGCTCAGCACCCAGAAGGGATGTGTGCCACACTGTCTGGTAGGGATGTCACATCTGACAAGTCTGTTTTAGGGGAAATGAGAAGATGCCTATGAAGGAAATTTGGGAGGGAGCCTGGATCTCTGGCAGAGTGCTTCCAGCAGAAGCAGCGCTTAGGTCAGTTGTCAGTAAATCTAAATGTGTCCAGTGGCATTTACAATTCAGAAAGCAAGAACATGGGTTTTCTGTTGGGTAGTAGTGGGATTTCAAGAGGCATGTCATTAAAATGTTACATTTTGTTTCAATGCTAGAAGGAGAAAGGGGGTAACCTCTGAAAGGGAGAAAGCAAAGCTGCTCAGGTGGGTGGTTATGGCTGGCCATTAACTCAAGGGGAATGCAGCTAGACCGCAGAACCACAGGTCTCTCTGAAGTCCCTGGGAATTCAGTGACAGTTTGGTTGTCTCTAAAGTGCACCCTCTGTAACATGGCTCTTGCTTCACCTGAAGTTCCCAGACTTCCAGAGAAGTTGTTCTAGAATTCCCAGCATTTTTCCATCACTTACCATTCACTTGTTTCCATACCCTGCCTGGAAATAAACAAAGACTTTTCCAGCTTAGGGCATTACTGACATACTTACATTTTTCCTGGTGTACTCTAAACATAACTACAAAAATATAGGTATCTTTGAATGTGTGGGTTTTGGTGACACTTCTCTGCTCTCCTGATCATTGTGTACATTGTAGGTGCCTTGTTCAGGCAGGGAGTAGCCGGTACTGCAGGCAATGGAGATCAAGGAGGGTTTCACTCCCCAAAAGAGTACAGCTGTCCTTTTAAAACGTCACTGCTCCCGAGCGTAACACAAGGGATTTAGGAAGTACTGAATGTTGCAACTGGCTCCTTGATTCTCCTGTTGCAGTTCAGTGTTTGCATTTGGTTCTAGGGTGGATAGAAAACAATGCCTCTTTCTAGTTTTTCTCCCCTCCAACTTCTCTAAACTTGGACGATGATAAGGAATCTGAATGGGTGTGGATTTTGCAGGACAGATGATATGTCATACAAATTGTTTCCAGAGGCTTAGCAAAACTCTGCAAGGTTGTTCTAGTTGCAGCCTGTGGTCCATTGTGTCTTACAGGTAATTGGACTTCTACGGCCACGTGTCCTTTCACGGGGGGTTGTTTTCTTCATAACAGATATTTTTTTATTTGTCGTTTTAAGAGTCTTGAGAAGACATAGCGCTGTTCACATAACTGTTCAGAGGTTTACATTAAGGTGAGGAGAAAAGGAGGCAAAGGTAGTACACTGTTCCATTGTGTGAAAATAACTTAAATTTACTTTATGGCAAATGGTCAAACTCTGTATCTTACTCACAATATTTTATTGTTAAGACAATATCTAAAAAATCTGTGAAAGCAATTTCTTAGAGTTACTTATTACAAATCTTCAATATTTTGGTATTTTATGTCCTGGTAAATTGTCAGTGGATTTGCAGGTAAGAAAGATGTAGTTTTGGTTAGTGTTCTCTCGTTTTTGCGATAAAATAAAGTATGTCTTGTATGATTAATAAATGGATGATAAATAGCAGCGGCTTTATGGCCTTAGATAAGACCATATCAATCAATAAATTGATTGATAAACAATCAATAAATAAACTACCACTAACTGAAATGGAAACATGTAAAAGTAAGAAGAAAAATTAAATCTGATTTTGAGCAACTTAAAGAAGATAATCAGATCTTTTCTCCATAAGCAGTTAAATTTGTTCCTATAAATACCGTTTATATTTTGTTACAACTTATATGCCTTAAATGCCCAGCTATATTGAAAGAAGAATCTAAGAAACTGGCAATACGTAAAAGGTTTGTGATAGCTGAGTGAATTTTTCTTTCTTCTGACTACTGTGACAGTGATTGGAAATGATCAGTGCTCCACAGAACGTTCCTGGCTTGTTTGTCTGCCAGACCCCGCGATTTAGCTTTTGGCATTTGGAAATTTGAAAGATTTGTCAATTTTTGAAGACTAGACTAATGACAAGGGCTACAGTGTGGGGGGTGAAGTTAGGTGGTAATATCAAAATGAGAGAACACACATTTTAGTATTACATTCAGCCACACCTAGTTTCCTGTGTACCACGGTATCTTTTCCAAGTTTTTTTTGGTGTGCGTTTTTCTTCCTTTTTGTTTTGTTTGATTTTCTGAAGTAGAAATGTCATGAATTTTCTTAATTACAAACCTGGAGCCCTTTCTCCTTATGTATTCTGAAGTCCTTTAAAGTACTAGAAATGCAGCTACTGCTACACTAAGAACATAGTGCCTGATGGATTTTCAATTTAAGGAAGAATTTTTCCTGCATTTCTGTCTTAAAATAGTTCAGCAGTCATATCGCAAAGGGGAGGAAGGTAACACATCCCAACTGTGATCGCTTTAACAGTGAGACAAGCCAGGGACACGTATTTCCACATTCTGACTAAAAATGATGGATACATAAGCTTGTGTGTATCCTGTATTAATACGAAGTGGGAAACTCCTGTTTGTGGCCTACAGAGTATCTTTTTTTGTGCTTTTTTCTCAAAAGCACAAGTGTTTTTGCTGTCTGCTGCTTTTTACTTATTTATCTTAACTGCAAAGTGTGTGCTGCTCAGCAAAACAGAAAGAAGATGTGACAGAAAGCTGTGAAGACTGCTGATGTGACAGAAAGTCTCGAGTTTGCAACGTATATGACCTGCCTTTAGGCTTGACCCAAGGCAGCTGGGAATGCCTTAACTTAGGGCTAAGTGAAAAAAATGTAAATAGGAAGCTGTTTCTGGGAAGAAGCCCAGGAAGTGAAATTCAAATAGCCTCTGCATCTGCAAATTCAGCTGTTTTATTCAGTGGTTGTGGTCTTGGATTTTAATGTGTTTTTTTTCCATACATCTTAAAATGCATGGGGAGGTTTGTTCATTTATTTATTACTGCTGTGGAAAACAAAGCTCAAAAATATGTCTGCAGTGATTGCACTTTTCTCGATGTTGGTGTTTATTCTATCAAAAAAATTTGTGGAGTTGGTGGCGTTTTTGCAAGGCATTGTATTGTCTTGCTGTAGGCCAGCTTAAGGCTTGGTCCTGCAAATACAGTGCATGTAAGCAACTCCGTTTGTGTGAGTAGTCCCACTGAAGGATGTTAGTTGTGTTTATAAGAATCTGTAGCAGTGAACCCCGATGATAATGGCTGGAATAGAAAAATAATTCTAAGATGTTCGTAGTTTCTTCCAGATGTTTGTCATTTATATTGTGTTTCTGTATTCTGTTCCACTTTCTGGCAAAGATAAGAGGATGTTTTGACTGCAACATGAACACCCTTGGATTATTTCTTCCAAGATAATTTGTAAGCCTGTGCATTCCCTCCCCCCCCAATTTTGTGTCACAGGTGAAGTTGTTCAGACTTCAAAAACAAAGCCAGTTGATTAGTTCTGCATTATTTCATTTCAATGCATGATTTCAGCCTTGTTCATTAAAGCTAAAGTGGAAAACCTGGATCTGAAGGACCTCTGTTGACAGGAACAACTAGCCTGGAGCACAGAATTCAATAATCGTTGATTAATACAGTTTACCGCTGATTTCTTTTCTTTGAAAAAGGCAATTATTCTTGCCAATATCTTTTAAACATAAGCCTTCTCTTAGAATTTAAATTTTCAACCTGTAATAGTAATAACAATGTTTTAAAGGAAAAAAAGATGATTGAGGCTTGTTTAACACCAACCACATAATGTTGTTCCACTGAAGCAAGAGGAGAAGCAGATAGATATATTGTAGTAAATATTAAATGAATTAAATTGCCTGTCATGTATATTGATTATTTTTTTCACTTGAAGAAAAATGGTTTTGGGTAGAGCTTTAGAAAAAGACCCGACTGCTGCTTGGTACTGTATCACATCCAATTTTTCTTAGATAATCCAAGAATTCCTTTACTCATGGTAGCCAGTGGGGAATACTGAACTCTGGGCTATGGGCAGGAGCTAAGCCTGTTTTCGCGTGTATGTAGAAAATCCATGCGTGGGTACCTGACAGCTTGAGATTTGTGATAGAGTCTGAAAGATGGAAAGTGGCAAAAGAAGCTGTATTTTTATTTTGATATCGATCTCTGCTAGAGCTGCACAGTATTGCTTCCTCAGATGTGTGAAAACAAAGTCCAAAAGACCGTGCAATGAAGTGGACTTCTGAGGTGCTGTCACTGTGAAAAAAATCATGTAGTTCTGCAGCCTGGGGTTAGAGCACAGAGAACAAGATGCAGAGCATTGGTCTCTTTGTCTGCAGACTGTGGTTATTCACAGACCTGAGTGGCTGCTCTTGCTGTGGAAAGGTAACTGGGGTGCTTGGGAGGTGGATTTTGGCCTTCCTCTGAGCTTGTATAGTGAGAACAATTATTAGGAATAGAAAGCACTTGATATTGAAATTCATACTCAAGTATGTGTGTGTATATATATATGATTTGTGAATCGTTGCCTTTGAGCAGAAACTTACTTTAAGAACAGAATGTACAAAATCCCCTTATGCTGCTCTCCCAGTGTAGATAGGCTGCATTTCCAAGCAGCGAGCCGATTTGAATTGTTGAGGAAGAAATGAGCAACTTTCCTAGCAGGCATAGTTCTTGTATCCTCCGGGGTTATAATCACTTCAAACATCTTTGGGTTTATATCTGTAAATTATTTCCCCAGCTCTGTATTTTTGCCATAGGGAACAAGTAAACAAAAGTTTGATCAACACGAAAGTCATAATGCATGTTGGTAATGTCTCCCTTGCAGGCCTATCCACCAGTAGGCTTCCTGCTTGTCCTCAGGGCAATACTTCTGTGCCTCCAGTGATCTGATGCACAGCACTTGGCATGTGGGGACACTAGTAATTTGTTTTACTGATATTTACTAATAGTTGATAAAGAGTGAAGCAAATCACAGAATCATGGACTTACAGAATATCGAGTTGGAAGGGACCCACAAGGGTCATTGACCCCAACTCCAGCTCCACACGGGACAACTCAAAATTCAAACACTATGTCTGAGACTGTTGTCCAAACACTTCTTGAGCTCCAGCAGTTTCGGGCTGTGACCACTGCTCTGGGGAGCCTGTGTCTGTGCCCAGCCACCCTCTGGTGAAGAACTTTTTCCTAATCCCCAACGTGACCCTCTCCTGACTCAGCTCCATGCCATTCCCTCGGGTCCTGTCACTGTCTCCAGGGAGAAGAGACAAGCACCTGCCCTTCTGCTCAGGAAGTGTAAGAGAAAGGTGGCTTTGTTATTTTACTTCATTTTTTTAAACTTTTTTTTTAAATTTTATTTTCTTGACAGCCTACATATTTATGTTTATGATGGGATTTAGGAGCAGAGAGATCATGTGATAAGATGACAAGGAAGGGGCAGTGTGGCTCACGCTGAGCAGGGCTGAGCTTTCTGTCACTTCTGCCCTCAGCTCTACCATGTCTGTTCCAGCACTGAATCCTCAGGGTTTCCAATGGGTTTTGGAGGAGTCTTTTCCGGGATTCTTGCCCCATGTCCATTGCCACTCATTAGCAGACATAAGTACTGTTTTCCTGGATGTGCCTTAGCACCATGTCTGGCCTTGGGCCACATTCTCATTAGGTACATCAAATACAGTCTCAGTGAACACAGAATATTTTGTGGTTTCTGTGTGTACTTTGGTTTATCTTTGCTCGATGATGAATCTGAAGGCTGAGAAAAGTAGATGTAATGTAGATTTTATGAAGCATTCATTAATACAGAGTGCGAATACTTTATTCCTAGTGAGGAGGCCTCTTCAGAAAGTCTCTTTGCTGCAGGGAAGTAATGACTCTTCCCTTTCTTCTTTCTCTTTCAGTCTGGAGGAAGCTGGGATGTAGGTTAAGGTGCAGAAAATCCATGCAAATGGATGCAAGTAGACTGGCTTCTTCCCCTCTGTGTATTGTTTTCTGTACAGAACAGTGTCTCAATCTCACTGAGGAGAAGACTTGTGACTTTTGGTTAACCTTTAACTCTAGAAGCAGCCATTCAAATGACGCAGTTATGAAACTATTGAAACATTCCAGTCTCTCTGTTATTTATTTTTCAAGTGTTCTAAGACTTAAAGCTGCCTAAAAATGCTCTCAACCTCTCAACTTTTTTTTTTTTTTTTTTTTGGGGGGGGAAACCTTTTTTATACTAAACCACTGCTCTAGAGAATGACAAAGACTTGATTTCACTTCCTCACTTTATTTAATTGAAAACCAAGACGCGGAAAAATGTGAGGGAATGAGATTTGTTTCTATGAAAATTAAATGAACTGACCTACATCTGCGCTTAGGGAAGGTGGTTGAATAGTATGAAATTAAACACTAGGTTTAGAGCACTGCTCTAGTAGACGTAAGCAGTGCCTCACAGAAGGAGAGAGCTTCCTTATGATGCTTAGCTACATCACACCTTGGTCCATTCAGGGTCTATGTTGGGCCAAGATTTACATCTGTTTTTTTCCAAGCTTTTCTTATTTCTTGAAGCTCAAGATCCTTGAGCTCTTACCCTGCTACAGGTTTGACCTGTGGCTATTGCTGAAAAGTTTGATCATCTGCCGTTGTATGGCTTACATCTGAAGATGGCCTTGGAGGACTTGGCATGCTGGGGATGAAGGCTAGAGTGTATTGGGTTATGCCCCAACTGTGGCAGCTCGGCTGGCTACAGGGGCTGGGGATGTCGTGGCTCTGCTCCCAAAGCAAGGGCAGAAGGTTGTGTCCTGGCCACCAGCCCAGTGGGCAGGTCATGTCTTGCAGCACAGCTGTGTTCTCTGCCGTGGCCCCATCGACGTTCTGGTCTCCTTCCCCAAAGCCCTGTTAGAGGGTAGGCACTGATGTTGCAACAGCTCCCATTTGTAGTCTTTTTGGGTCAAGTCAGATCCCACATTTGCTCACCCAACTGATATTTTTTTTTTTTTCAAGATTATGGAAGAGTTCATTTAGAAATATTTGTAGGAAAAATAAAGTTTCACTCAAAACTGTGGGGGGGAACCCACAAAACTAGTTAATTCTGAATATCTGCAAAACATATTTACTCTTTGTGGTCATAAAATGCTTCCAGCTGTGAGTCTTTTTTTGTCTAATTAATGATGGTTAGATGTTAGTTATTTCTGTAAAATCTCTTTTTCTTTTTCTTTTTTTCTTTTTCTTTTTTTTTTTTTTCCCGACAGAGGCACCTGCTGAATTAAGGGAAATAAAAAAACCGAACCCTTTCAATTATTATATTTTTACCTTGGATATATTCAGTGTTTTGATTCTACCTTTCCTGTGGCAGAACTGTACTGGCTGATTGAGTAGCCTGAATAATTTATAATCGTCTGCATGTCTTTGTGCCTAGGTAGAAATGCTGTCTGTGGTTTTATATTTATATATTTAGTTGAATTGTCTTTGTGAGCAGTCTTTGTGGTTCTTATTTTAGCTGCGAGAATGTCTGGGCATAGTGGATTAAATTAAGTGTAAATTCAGTGATTGCACAAAACTGAGATGGTGTTTCTGAAAATTTAATGGCAGGCCATATAGGGAACACTAAGAATATGTAAATCTGTTGAACAGGGAATGACTTTATAAGTTTTGGGGAAAACAGGCTGGGGGTGGATGGATTAAGTGAAGTTTGTCTTAAATAATGTAATTGTTTACAAGCAACTCGTGCCAACCATCGAGGGTAAAGTTAATTTGCTAATGGGAATACTGGACGCTTTGAAAAGCCATTTCAAGCACCAAGTATGTTTCAGAGATTTAATAATTAATCAAAGTGACTATATTAAATGTCAGTGAATATGTCCATGTGTTGCTATCGTACCTCTCTCTCAACATGAGTTTCCAGGCTCTGAATGGTAACACAGGGAGATCTAATCTAATAGTAATGCTGGTGCACTGCAAGTTAAGACACCCACTTGAATATTCTTACTGCAAGTTCTTAAGCTTGGGTTTTAAGGAGTGCTTAAAACGAGTTAACCCACTCCTGCCTCTTGATTGGAGATTGCTTTTTTGAGCAATTGAGTGGGACATCAGGCATAATAGTGCAAGAAATTCCCAATAGCTGCACCTGATACAAAGAATATTATAGCATGGAATTTATAGCATGTCTTTCCATAACCATAGTCATGGAAAAGAAGACCTTTTGCACTAACCTGGGTTCTCTCCATAGCTGTGTCCTGTTAGTGATAGTTCTGTGCTGCAGCATATTACTTGATGTGTGGGTGTGCGCACATGCTTGCACGCTTGAGATATTTTCAGAAAAGTCTTCTGGCCTTCTGGGAAGAGAAAAAATTCACCCAGCTGCTGAAAATCAACTTAGATGCTGGCCAGTGTGCTGTATAGAGCAGCTTGTAGTGCTCTTTAGAGCCACATTGTATCACTGAATATGTGCTCCAGCTTCTTTGTAGTATCCTGTTTTTTGAGAGAGTCAAATATTTAATGCATTACAATAAAGCAGGCATTATAAGTGAAAATTTGTGCAATGAAGCTGGCTCATAATCATATGGTAGAAAGCTGAGAAAGGGCACCAGAACATAAGATTTGGTGGTAGGCTTCCCACAAGCCTGTGGCTCGTGCTCATCTTCAGGGGAAGATGCGCTGAGCAGCAGGGATACTGTATTGAGAGGTTCTGTGTTGTAACGGGCGGAAGAACACCAACAACTCTCTCCATCAGGCCAGAGTATTGCTTCCTTGGGGACTCGAGTCGCTGAAGGTAAGCTGCCATGTCGTATTCATTTCTTTCTCATAGCTTCTCACGTCAGAGGCGGCAGCCACACAACCTAAAAAGAAAAGCTAACATTCTAAGTGACAAAATCATCAGAAGTCCAGCATGAAAAAAGACAACAGCTTTTAAAAAATAAAATGAAATCATAAGGCAGTAGGATCTACAGTGGCTATGATTGTTTTCTGGACTACTTTTTGAACTCTTAGAAGCTTTATGCTGCTTTTGAAACAATGTCTGCCTGTGAGTGGTTATATATAACCTGACATGAGCAGGGTTTACTTATTAAGAAGAAAATAGTAATTTGCGTAGACATGAGCACAGTAAATCAGCCAACTCACGCAAGACCAAAAACAAACAAACAAAAACCCTTGAAGAAAATGAACTTTTTTATCATGAACACACGAATAGATTGCACTAAATACATTGAAGGTTAGTTTTTTATATCTAAGTGGCGACTAAAAGCAGTCATACAAAATTCTTTGCAGCATAAACATTGATTAGACTTGGTGAAAATATTGCCAGCATAGGATGCCTTTGAAGTTGGTTGGAGTTATTACATTTATTTCTGGAATTGCATAGTTAGTCAAAGATCCAGCTAGTCAGTGTCCTAAAGCGACGAAAGAATTCCTTGGTTGTACAGCTGCGTGTCCCACGTCTCCCCATGAGTTTTGTTCATAAAGTTGTTTTTCCAGGGCTTCACGAAGTTGGTGATCAAGTCTCATACAAATTCCAGATTACTATATATTTATATTCAAATACAGAGATGGCCGCTCCCCCATCAGATGTAGTCTCAGCACTGGCTCCTGCCTGGCCATGGCCCAGCACTGATCTGCTGTCACCTGGCCGGGCTGCCTGGGCTTTGCCCCAGAGGGCCCTGGAGAAAGGGGATGGCCAGGACAGAGCAGCTGCTTGGGTTTATGGCTCTGGCGAGCCTCAGATCCAGCATCGTTATACTACTTGTATGGATGGCAATGCTCGAACAGCATACCCATTGGGAAGAGCTATCTTATAGCATGAGAAATAAGAAGAAATAGGACTTTTAAATTACTCTATTTTAAAAGTATTTATATTCAGATGCAGTGAAGTAACAGTTCCATTCTCTGCGGTCTTAAAGTTCAACTTTTGCATATGTTGAGTTACAGTGATGGACAGTGCACCAGGTTTGCAGAAAACAAGGCTTTTGTTGATAACGAGGAAATCTTACCAGATAGTGTTCAAAAAACACTGAAAATTCTTGCTTCAATTTAAATGAAATTATCCTATAAAGAATAAGAGCCAAGAGTTTGCTATGTGTATGTATTTCTCTAATTAAAAGCAGTATCTGGAGAGGTTTATAAAAATATAAAAAATGTGGAGAGTGTTTGTAAAGTCAATGGGCAAGAATTAATAGGTTGCTGCAAACCAGTGCTGTTTTATCACTGAAACCATGCTGTCACTTGAGGCTTTGAAAGTGCTTTGGGTCTGGGGGAAATATTTTTGTTTTGTTTTGCTAAGAAAGGTCTGAACTTTGGTTGTACCAAAAAAATGCATTAAATATAAGCTATTAAATGTTTCAGTGTGACTGTTTAACAAATCTAAAATGGAAATTATAGTTTATTTATTTTTTCCTTTGAAAAACCAAAGTCTTACTCTGCTAGAATTTCTGATAATGCAAAAGTGTTCAAAATCTTCTTGTTTTACTTTGCTGAAATCTGGTTTTAACATCACATGTTTGCTGAAGATTTTGGGAGTAGTAGAACAGGAGTTCAGATATTGAAGATCGTTGTCCCCTTCTGTTTTCACCCATAATAATTACTTTCTGTAGTTCTTTTTTACAGCCATTTTATTACTTGTTCTTATTTTTGTTAACCCTTGCTGTAAAGTTATGAGAGAATTAAAATATGTCTAAAAATAGACCAAGTGCCTGGAGTATTAGAAATCTTCAAAGTGAATCTTGAAGTGAAATTAGAACATTGAACTATTTTATATTTAAGTAGTTCAGATCTATCTGCTTGAGGAAGAGCACGGATGGATGCTCGTTCTGTGCTGTGGTGGTGCTGATGTGCGAGGCAGCCAAACCCAGCTTGCACTGAGCAGTGTTTCAGTACCATGTGGGGCTTTCTCACTTGGTTTTGCTTTCCACCCACTCCAGCAGAGGCATTCAGTGTCAGACCAGAGCCTGGGGCTGTTGGCTCTCATTCATGTAGCTGCACCCTGGGTTTCTCTTTAGATCTGACCTATTCTTCTTATTACTTTTTCTCCTGATGTATACATTTTATATAGCTAGATATTATTCACACACACACATGCATATAAAAGCATAAATACGTAAAAAGGTAGTCTCGCTCTCTTCTCTCTGCTAAGATGAGTAGAGAGAGCTGAAGCTGGGATGCCGCACGCTGGGCCCCTGAGAAGCACAGTGCTGCCTTGCACTGAAGCGTGAAGTAGCGGAAAGGCATCACTTGAGTCCTGGCTGCCACGTGTGACGGTGGCTTTGCCCTGAGAACATGTCAGAGTGCCTTGAAAGGCTTTTCTGTCAGGAAGTCCTCTGGCATTAATTTCATCTCCTCTGAGCATTTTTCCTTTCAATCACCTTAGTCCCTCCTTCCCAAATTTCAGGTAGAGTTTGCCAGAGGTGCGTAAGCTGCAGCAGAGCGCAGTATTCACTTGTGGTCTAGAAGGAGCTTTCACCCTGCAGCACATAGGAGTAGCCCCAGCTCCATGGAACCGTGTTTTGCATTTGCCAGGTCCAGCTGTGTGGCCATGTTCTTTCCTGAGGTGCCCAGTGCCAGTACAAGAGCCAATGGGCACAACCTGGAACACAAGAGGTTCCCTCTGAATACCAGGGAGCACTGCTATGCTGTGTGGGTGATGGAGCACTGGCACAGGCTGCCCAGAGGCTGTGGGGTCTCCTCCTTGAAGTGATTCAAATGGGAGAGATCTTTCAGAGGTGGTCAGCATTTTGTGCTGTACATTGCTGGAAGCAGGACGGGATGCTTTGCCCAGTTGAAGTTTGCCACGTTTGTCAGAGTAGGCAAACGAAGCTCTCATCAAGGCTGTTCAAATGACCTTCATACTTTAGATGCTTCTAGGACTCAAGCTGTTTTTGTTTCTTGAAAAGCACTTGAATTTCTCCTAGGTTAGCCAAATGATGACCTGGTCTGTGCTTGAAATCGGAAGATTTTGGAATAGGTGATCCCCAAAGGGGAGTCTGATGTATACTGTATTTTCCAGGATGATGTATGTGAGCCTGTGCTTACCATATCATCTTTCTGTTTGAGGCTGAAAAATACAGTGCGAGTAATAAGTCTGCTATTGTCGAAATAAATTCCTGCAGGTTTGCTGTCTCTGCTCATTAAATTTCAAGACAAAGCTGTTACGACCCAGTGGAATTTTAGCTTTTAAATGAAACCAGTGAAGAAAAAATTCCTCCAGGTATCCCCAGTAGAACTGTCTTAGTGAAGTCCAAGCAACAAATAAAGGTAACATTATATTTAAACTTCAAGAGATAGTTCGTGAGATATGACACTTAAGATTGTCTGTCAAAGACACGGTAAGATGTTTATTATGGCTGAGCGAGTAGGAAGTGTGGAAGCATGTGGGCTTTTATCCAATTGTAGCATGACTCTTTTTAGTCAAAATGTTAGTTTGCTCATGTGTTTGAAACCTTGCCTGCAACGATGGAGTATAATGTGGCCTTCTACTCTGATGTCCAACATGTATGATCTTCCTAGTCATTGGATGCAGGAGGGGGTGCGTTCTACAGCTGATTGGAAAATTACACTGAAATCCATGCATTTACAAATATTATAGAGCCTCTCCTAAAAGCATGAAAAGTTTATGCTACTTTCTATGATGCCTATCAGTTGAGAAAGGTCAGTGTTTTGAATATTTTTGTGAGAAAAGGTCCAAACCTGTTTCTCGGTATCTTTGTCCAAAAGCCTCCATCACAAATGGGAAATGTGACCGTACAGGTATTAGCTTCTGTGTCTTTTCAGATTATTCTAGTCAAAAGCTGCAAACAGAGAGGCCGTTGTCAGAGCGCTTCCAGGCATCTCAGTGGTAGATCACTAACTCTTCACAAACACCTTACCAGCAACATGCCTCAGAAATAAGCTGGAAAAACCAATATCAGAAAGGGAAATACCCACTAAAACAAAAATGTTCTATTTAGAAACAGATTTTTTTTTTTCTCTTGCCCTCTAGGCCACCCATACCTAGACAGTGTCTTGTAGTGTTTTGCTCATTAGATCTGAACATATTACTTAAAAAACAAAGGATATTAAATATTGGAAACTGAGGCTTATGGAGAAATATAAAAGTGTGATTTTGCCTATAGGATGTCACTTGTAACATGTTGCTCAGAGAGGGAGGAAAACTGGGAACATCAGAATAGGCTGTATCTCTTACTTGTGATACAAATTAAAATCTACCCTTCTGACATTTGACAGAAGGAGAAACAATAATTGGACCACCTGTTGTCTCTGTTGCTAGAACTACCTGCCAAATCCCTAAAATGTTAGCACATCCTACCTTGCTTCTTTTTCTGAGGCGGGGGGGGCAAGCTCCTCCTGTCTTCTGTTAGGTTAACCCAGTTCTCACTTGGTGCTCAAGCACCACTGTAGCCCATTGAAGATATTAGCTAAGATTCAATTACAAGCGCTAAAGCATCTACCAATGTCACAAGAATACTTAAAAACTATGGGTGTCTGCTACACATTGTCTGATCAAGAATAAGTAGATGATGCCTTCCTTCTTCAAGCATCTAGAAGAAGGCTCACATTTGCAAGCAGACGTCCGCCTGAAATTAAATTGATGAGAGAGGTGAAAGACAACAAGGAGGATTTCTAGAGCTAAGTCAGCAGCAAAAATATGATGAGGGAAAAAGTGGGCTCTTCACTGTATGGGTTAAAGGCTCTGGTGACAGGGGACACAGATCTAACGCTGAGTACCTTCTTTAGATCTTTAACGGCAAGACTCGCCATCTGGAATTCCAGACCACTGAGACCAGTGAGAGTCTGGAGCAAGGAAGAAACACTGTTCATGGAGGAGAAACAAGTTAGGAAACATTTAAATGTGGATACACACAAGTCAGACTAGATGGTAGAAGGAGATAATAGAAGAAGATAGAGGACCTGCAGGGTGGATTGAAAATTAACTGAACCGTTAAGCCCAGAGTGTTGTAATCATCATTACCAAGTCCAGCTGGAGGTCAACCATAAGTGATATACCCAAGGGATTGGTTTGGAGGCCAATGCTGTTTGACATCTGCAATGACAGGTCAGAACACATGCTCAGCAAGTTTGCTGATGATGGAAGACTGGGAGGAGCAGTGGGTACACCATGTGGTTGTCCTTCATTCAGAGGGACCTCAGCAGGCTGGAGAAATTGACAAAAAGGAACCTCAAGAAGTTCAGCAAGGGGAATCATAGAATCATAGAATCATAGAAACATTAGGTTGGAAAGGACCTACAAGATCATCTAGTCCAACCGTCTTCTTATCACCATTCCTACCCACTAAGCTACTAAATCATATCCCTTAACACCTCATCCAGACACTTCTTAAATAGCGCTAGGGACGGTGACTCCACCACCTCCCTAGGCAGGCCATTCCAGTGCCTGACCACTCTTTCAGAGAAAAAGTTTTTCCTCATATCCAATCTAAATCTTCCCTGGCACAACTTACGGCCATTCCCTCTTGTCCTGTCATTAGTTATCTGGGAGAAGAGGCCGACCCCCTCCTCACCACAGCCTCCCTTCAGGAAGTTGTAGAAGGGAAGGGCAAAGTTGTGTGCTTGGAGAGGAATAATCACAGACACCAGTATGCTGTGAAGCTGGCCAGCTGGGTAGCAGCCTGATAGGAAAGAACCTGGGGGTCCTGCTGGACACTGAGGTGAACATGAGCCACCAATGTACCTTGTAGAAAAGAAGGCCAACACCTCCTGGGGTGCATTGGGAGCACTGCTGCCAACAGCATGAGGGAGGTGATCCTTCCCCTCTGCTCAGCACTGCTGAGATGCACCTGGAGTGCTGGGTCTGGTGCTGAGCTCCCCAGTATGAGGGAGACATGGACATACTAAGAAGAGTCCAACAAAGGGCCATGAAAATGATTAAGGGACTGAAGCATCTCTCCAATGAATCATAGAATGATAGAATCATAGAATGGTTCAGGTTGGAAGGGACCTTAGAGATCATCTTGTTCCAACCCCCCTGCCTTGGGCAAGGACACCTCCCACTAGACCAGGTTGCCCAAAGCCTCATCCAGCCTGGCTTTGAATACTTCCAGGGAGGGAGCATCAACGACTTCCCTGGGCAACCTGTTCCAGTGTCTCACCACCCTCACAGTGAAGAATTTCTTCCTTATATCCAGTCTAAATCTACCCTCTTCCAGTTTATAACCATTACCCCTTGTTCTGTCATTATCTATCCTTGTAAAAAGCCCCTCCCCAGCTTTCCTGTAGGCCCCTTCAGGTACTGGAAGGCTGCTATCAGGTCCCCCCGCAGCCTTCTCTTCTCCAGGCTGAAGACTCCTAACTCCCTCAGCCTGTCCTCGTAGGGGAGGTGCTCCAGCCCTCTGATCATCCTCGTGGCCCTCCTCTGGACCCGCTCCAACAGCTCCACATCCTTCTTGTGTTGGGGGCCCCAGAACTGGACACAATACTCCAGGTGAGGTCTCACGAGAGCAGAGTAGAGGGGCAGAATCACCTCCCTCGACCTGCTGGCCACACTTCTCTTGATGCAGCCCAGGATGCGGTTGGCCTTCTGGAGAGGAGAGGCTGAGAGAGCTGAGACTGTTCTCTCCGGAGAAAAGAATTATCAGGGGCATCTTAGCAATGTGTGTAAATAGCTGATGGAAGGGAAATAAAGAAGATGGAGCCAGGCTCTTCTCAGTGGTGCCCGGTGACCAAAGGCAGTGGAAATGGAACAAAATAAGAAAATTCCACTTAAAAGTAAGAAAAATATCTCACAAGTGTACAATGAGAGATTGTCACAGTAAAATATTAACAAACACACAGTAAGTAGACACCTTAATGGTATTGCAATGAACTGTTGTGCCTGTAACAATTTATAGATTGCTTTGTCAAGGACAAGGAAGTTATTAATCATTGTAAGTAGCAAATTGATCTTGGTTTTATAAACTCAACAGAAAATAAACACTCAGCAGAAAATGGGTTGACTTTTTTTTTTCCCTTCCATTTTGCTGTTGTGCCAATTTCTACTGTCATGGTTTTAGCAATGTTTGTCAAAAAAAAGGGAATGATTATGTCCTAAGTGCTGTCTGGAAGAATATAAAATTCAGCAGTCTTGTGACTGAAGTAAATGGAGGTATCTTGTGTTTATGTATGTTGCTAGCAGAAAAACAGTGCTGATATCTGACCAAAACTGTCATTATTCAGTTGGCTGTTAAAAATTACATATACTTAGTTCCTACCCTAATTTTTATTTAATTTTTATTTATGCTGATTATTTAGTTTTGTTTAACATACAGTTTTCTATTAAATATTATGTACTTCAAAATTATGATTGTGTCATCATATAGATAGGAAGGTTGTAATCTTTATGTGACAGAGGAAATAATTCCTAGGTCGTGTGCAATAAAACGTGAAGAAGAAAGATTAATGTAACTCCATGCCTACTACAAAAGTGATTGTAGCAATTTCCAAGCAAAGATGTGGAGGAGAAAGCAATTCTTCAGAATTCTTTAGTTCGGGTCATAAAGTGGTCTGTCTTTTTCTAGTGTCTTGACTGCTTAACAGAAACTCTTTTTTATTGTGTCCATTCAGTAATAAAATCTTGTCTCTTCCAGATGACAGATTGGAGGCAGATGATAAACTCCCATATAAAGTATAACGTCAGAAAATGTTAACATTTCTTGATGCTTTATTTTTCTGCATTGTGTTAGGTCTTGTCTTTATCATGTTAGATTTTTAATTATATTCCTTTGGTAAATAGCTTACTGTGGAAGCTATCTGGTATACTTATCTTCATTTATCTGTCTTCAAGGTATTAAATCTAATAAAAATGTGTAAAATTAATTATTTTTTCAAGAACAGTGATTTAGTATTATATTAGTGTGGTCTTGTAGTCTCTCTTTAGAAGATAGATGAAATAGTGATTATAAAAATGTAATGCAATTGGAAGAGTACAATCAAAACAGGAGTTCACGTGCCAAGCTCTTCTTGCCTGAGGTCGGAAGGGTATGACTTACATCTCATTGCTGAATGTGATTAGCCTGCATTTGAATCTCAGTACAACAGCAGTGGTTAAAATATCCATAAATGCAAACCTTAAGAGAAAGACTTGAAAAATGTGTAGCACCATGCTCCTAAATGCTTCAGAAAATGAAAACTGGGCATTTATTGCAACTTACAACTGGTTTCTGTTATGTGAATTGGAAAAGCAGAAAAGCCGTTTTCTGTTATCAGCCTCCATTGCACATCTGCGCCTTCATCTTGGCACAATGAGTAGTTAAAGCTCTAAGTAGCAAGCTACCCATCAGAGCCAGCATTTGTCTTGTTAGGGAATGTAAGCGCCTGCTGTACTACTTTATAATTTATGTCACATGAATAGAAAAGGAAGACTTAGCAAGTTTTAGGGAAAAATGGAAAACGAACCCTTTGGTAATCTGAGAGAATAATGTGTGCTTAGCAGATGGCGATGTCGTTTTTGATTTGTATGTAATTATTATTCAGTTTTAGGTGGTGCTTATGTTCCTTGGTCCTGATGAGAAGATTCATTTGTACGCATCATTATTATCTCTTTTGACATGTGCGTTAGTGACATTAATCTGTGTTTTATTTTTTGCAGCAGTAATAATGGGGTTGTCTTTCCCTAGCTTTATTATGTTGTCGTGCTTTCTGAAGTTGTCCTCATAACACAAAGGAAAAGTATAGCATGGAGATCCATTGTGAGCAGAGTACCATTTAGCGTGCGGTGAGGCAGCTCGTCTCCTCTTCCCTTCTTCCTCCTTGCCAAGTCGTGGTGTGCTTTCCTTACTGGTGGGCAGGCAGGCAGATGCTTCTCTTTCAAGTAGCGTGCTTGCAAAAATATTTTATTAAACCTATCTGGAAAGAGTGCGGCAGTAGAAGCTTTATGCTTTTGATAGGAACATTATAGGAACATTTAAATCATCTTCGCAGTTTGTTCTAGAAATGCAAAAGATTGTTTGGGGGTAGTTAAAGATTTATTCACTTGAAACTGAGCTAAAATAGCTTCATTACTTTCAGAATATGAGCTGATAAAATGACTCACTCAGCTGAAATCATCCAAATGGTGTTTTTCAGGAGCCTTGCCATACTGTTTGCCTTATTACAAGATGCTAATTGGTCATGTCAGGCTGCTGAGGAAAGTTGGGGTACGCTGCTGTGCATGTGATACACTAGCTAGCACGTGTATGTGTTTTCCTCTATTGTCATCTGGGCTTCCTGTTTTTTCCTCCATGTCATATACTTGGTGTATTGAGCATTCCTCTGTCTCCAGTCAGAAGCTATTTCGGGAATTTCTATGAATAAATAATATTTAAACTTACTCATCTGATGGAAATACTAACAGCAAAACACACTAGGTGGAACATAAGTGGAGGATGGAGTTTTCACCTGCAGTATTTCTACTCTGCTCTTGTTCTTCATCCTCCCATTTTGATTAAATATTTTATTGAAGCAGATACTGCAATGCATGTGCAGTAGCCCTATAAAATAAATGTATCAAGATTAAAATGTATCAATATTAAAATCTAAAAGATTAAAATTCATTCTTTTCTCTTTGTTTCTAGCCTGTGTAGTATCCTTCCTTTTCCCCCAGTCTCTTTTTGCCTGCATTGTAGTGCTTGGAATTTATTCACTGTCATATAAAACTTCCATCTTTACATATGATTGAGTTTGAGTCATGGATACTTTTTCTGGGAGAAAATAAGAACTTCTCCCTTTCATGGGGATGTTGCTGGAAACATTGCCCATTGCTTACTGGAATTTAAAAAATGAGGGCTTGGACATTGTGATTCTTAACTGTCGTTGAGTGCAGCAGGTTTTCTATTGATATTGGTAGGTTGTCTGTCAATAGGGATTAGGTAGCGGGTGTTGTAGCTCATGCATGGTCTCGGACCATATTTATCCCTTCAAGAAAAGCCGCAGAGTGGTATCTCTCACTCTGCTCATTAATATTTTCACGTGAGCTGGCAAGGAGATTTCTCAGTTAGAATGTGATATGCCATATATTCTCTTTTTCAGTGAAGCAGCTGAAGGCAAACCTTCACCTAAATTTAAATGATATGTAAGTTTTCCCAGACTTCAAATGGCTCCTGAAAATACAACCCAGTATGCTTTTTCTTGTTTTGATACAGTTTTTTCTTATTCTCTAGTAAGGTTCCCCAAATCCTCCAGACATGGCTGTTTTGAAAATTAAAGCTTAATCTCATTGTTATTAATTTTCTGCCATACAGAGTGCAAATCTGAAAAAAAACATTTAGAATGGGGTGGGTTTTTTCCTTTTTTTTCAGGCTGAACAAAGGCCTTTTATTTTGCAGGCATTTAATCTGCAAACAAATAAGTCTAATTACTTGTTCATCCATGTGTTAAACCATGCGGTACTCTTTAATGCGTCTGCAGTTCTGAATTTACATGGCTGTTTTAAAATTGTGATGAACACCTATTTATATTGTGACTGCTTAGGAGTAGGTTTATATCCATTTACGACAAAACCGCATCTTCTTCAGTATTGTCACACCAGGAGTAGTAACTCCTTATGTTGTTGCATAATCTCAATTACTGGAGTCTTTGCTTTACAACATTTATTACAGTCATTACTACCTTTACTTACCTTTTATCACTAATGTTTTCCTTTACTGAGATGATAATTGGATTTCTTGGAGGCATAAGCACTTCATGTTTAGTGGAATAACAGCAGTTTCTAAAAAAAAAAAAAAAAAATTGCTCTATAGCTTTCTAGTGTGTGGGAGTGTACTATTGCCATTGTATAGAATGGAGCTATCAAAACCATCCCATATGAAAACCTCTTGACAACCAACTGCAAACTAGAGTAGTAAGGCTTTGTGCTGGATGGAGAATTACATATATTCTACCTAAATGTAGGAAATACTTTTATGTCTTCTAGACAAACGTTTGCTGCTTGGTATTGTGTATTTAGAAAACTGTTTTAAGAAATTGCCTGAAAGATCATTCTGTATGTTTCCTTCATATGATAACACGCTTGAATAACCAGCAGAATCATTCATCTGTCTTTTTTTTTTTTTTGTCTTTTGGAAGGAAAAATGCTGCTGTTATTGAAGGTCACAGCAGACCATAATTATTTGCCATCATTCTCAATGTGTGCAAACAGTCAGGTACTGAAAATATTATCAGAAGTGAGAGTTTATACTGAGGGTTCTTTCTCCTGAGAAGTGAAATGTGTGCCAGTACATTGTCATATGAATGCAAGTAAAATATGCAGTTGTTTTGGTTTGACCCAGCAGATAGCTAAGTACCACACAGTCGTTCGCTAACTACCCCACCCCCAGTGGGATGAGGGAGAGAATTGGGAGAAAATACATTAGAGCTTGTGAATTCAGATAAAAACTATTTACTAAGACAGAAAAGGCAGTGAATAGAAATAGCAGTAATACACACAAAGTGATACACAAAGCAGTTGCTCACCACCCACTGACTGATGCCCAGCCAGTCCCCGAGCAGTGGCCCCTCCCCGGCTAACTCCCCTTCCTTACATCACATGATGTCATACGGTATGGAGCATCCCTTTGGTCAGTTTGGGTCAGCTGCCCTGGTCAAAAAGTCAAACAGAAGCCAAAAAGTCTCCTCTTAGGAAAAAGAAGAAAGTACAGATAGATTCATCAGGGAAAGGTCCTGTGCAGCTGTTGCGCTGCTTGGCAGAGTGCTGGGTGCCCATGGGTGCACGGCTTGGTGGGTGGGCACCCCCCCCGTGGGATGACTGCATGATGTAGTGCTCTGGATGGAATCAGCCCATCACCCTTACAACGTGTGTTGATAGGCGTGCATTTGTGTGAGAAAGCCTGGTCAGAAATACAGACAGACATTATTATCTTTACTGTTCCAAGTATGTGTTAGAAGAGAATATAGGTCCCACAAACAAGGGAAGAGCCCCGAGGCAATAAGCTCTGTGTATGTAATTAAAAGACAATTGCTGCGCTAAAGAGATCCTTTATATAGTTGGTGGCATGGAGAGGAAAAAAACAAAAGGGGAAAGACAACAAAGATCCACTGTTCTGATGGAGCTGAGAAGCTTTCTGCTGTAGTTTTGGTACAGTCCATGGGTGACTGCTGTTGTGGTGAAGAGTGTAGTTCAGACTGTGATTGCATGGTATCGTGAGGATATTGAGTTCTGCAAATGTTGTTGCTGAACTGCTGGGGACAGCTGTCTGTGAACTTACCTATCATTAATTGTAATTGTACTGACGAACAATCCTGATCTTTTCGTTTTTGTAGCAAAATTGCTGAACGAATTCTGGTAAAGCCACTTAGGTAGCCTGAGATTCCCACGACTAAAGGCTCTGATGGGAGACAGGAGTCTAATTGATACCATTTATGAACAAACTCTTCATAACAGTAATAGGAAATATGTGGGTTTTTTGATATTTTCTTCTAATGCATTGGAACTATTACTGCTGTAAAATCTGCTGCCCAGCCTACCCCAAATGTCATGAAAATAAGCTCTAACTGAAAATTCTTTGAAATCTAGACCACTTAGGCTTTGGCAGCTGGATTTAACACCCAATTTCAGTCACCCCAAACTAAAACTTGCAATTCAGATAGCATCTCTTCATTGAAATCCTTGCCCTCGTTTTAAGTTCTTTCCAGTAAATACTTCTGAATAATAACAACATTTTAATGGGAGCTGGTAATAAAATGAAACCTCTCCTTGGCACAACATTCCCCTGTGCCCTATTTTTCCCATTGTCTGAAATGAATGGGCTTCCTCTCCTCCTGTGCCCTTGCTGAGCAAGCCATTGGCTCTGGTGCACTTCTTATGGATTGCTTCTGCTGAAGGACACGGGAGAGGCACGCTGTCCCCCCACTGCCTCCTGGGAGAGAAGAAAGGGACTACGGTTGATGAGATGAACTGCTTTTACGTGATTGGTGATTTCTCTCTATGAACGCATCTTCAATTGTAGATGTGCAAACCATGGACAGCCGAAGTCAGTCTGGGAACTGAATCCGGTTCACAAGGCTGTATCTAGCCCTAGTGATGCATTTTGGTCGGTGTGAGCAGCGGGGTGAGGGGCGATCCAGCAGGCGCAGGAAGCTTCCCGCATTGCCCGCTTCTTGTTCAAGGGTACAGGTTGCGTAGGAAGAATGGGTAGGAGCAAGACAGGGGCTGACATGGAAGATCCTCAGAGACGGGTGATCTGGGCTGTGGGCAGCAAAATATGTTTGTTGCGTTTAATACTATCTTCAGGCCTTTGGTAAGTTTTTGTGCTGTACAAATACCCTCCTACTCAACTAATTTTTGCAACAAAATTCACTAGTGAATGGATTTTTCTGAAGATGATATGGGGAGCAATTGTTAATAGGAAAGATGTTGATTGAGAAACAAATACTGAGCGTGGAAAGCCTCTGCTTTGGCTAACTAGTCTTCTGGCTTAAAAGAGCCATCATAGAGGTCTGCAGTGCATAAAGCAAAGTTAGCATGGCTTTAATGCAAAGCTTATTTTCCTGAAGCAATTGCAAAAAGCTCACAGTGATAAGGCATTTTATTTTTTGTTTGTTGTTGTTCAGCACACTAGAAAGTCATTTAATCTAAGCAACTGAAAATCATTTTAGGCTTAGCAGCATGTTTAGACAAATGATGAAGTCTTTAAAGGCCTCATTTTACTGAAGAATAATCATCTATAACAATTAAATGTATTAAAAAAAAGCTTTCAGAGAAACACCCTAGAAATTTAGCTTACAGAATTGATAGTGAGTTGGGATTTTTGTTATGTACAGTTCTGTGCTGAGAGTCTGTCTCACTGAAACTTCAAAAACACAGTAAAGATCAGATAATACTAAAGAATTTGGTGGGGTTTTTTGGTTTCTTATTCCTCCCTTTCTGGACTGCCATTTCAAACAGGAGTTATTGTCCCTGTGTTTTGTTGTTTTCCCTACTCAATTATGTGTAAAGATAACCATTCATTTGATTTTCATTTTGAATATCTCGTAACTCTTACTATAGCATTCATGTTATTTGTTTCTCCAAGAGAAAAATAAATAAATAGCATGCTTCATTGAGTTATGTACGCTCCAAATTCAGACATGAAATGAATGCATTTATTTCTACCATCATGAGAAGTGTTGTGCTTGTTGGTCAGACCTGTGCTTTGCCTCGTAGATTTTATTTTATTTTTTACTGCTTGATATTTCATTATGTGATTATGTATTTGCCATTATTTGTTACTATTGTGTTACTTAACTTTTCATATATGTGTGCTTTTTTATTTTAATGAATTTGCTCAGTTTTTGGTCACCCCAGAACCATTGACTATGGCCAGCCTGGTTCGTACCTGATGCAGTTTGGAGAAGCCGTTGTGATGCCTTGGTGTGTCCAGATAACAGTTTGTGTCTGAGTCTTCTTTGACAAGCAAAAATATGTGGAAACATCTATATTTTAGAAAATAACTTAAAAATGCGTATATATAGATGGTGGCACATTTCATCTAATATGTTCAGTTTTTACCATGCCTTCTACAGTTTCTCTCTGATTTCTGGTTTTCCTCAGTCCCACAGTCAGCAGAAACTTTTCTAGATTCCTCCTTGAGCATTGCCCATGTTTGCTAATTTAAAAAGTCCTGTTACACTGTTTTTATTCATAGCAAGTGATGATCATTATCAGGCCAAAAGCTGCTGAACATTTTATGATGACTATTTTCTCTTTAGAGCAGGTGGATCCTTTCCCCGCGTCAATTCACTCTGAGTTTTCATCTTTTTTCATCTTTTTTTTCCCTCCCCCTTTTCTAGAGTTTGTTGGGTCTAATCAGCTGTTGCTTCACCATGAATGGCATAAATACAGACTGTGTGTTTGTGTACAAGACTATCCTGTAATATTAGTACAATTGTACATTTCCTTTGTGTGGTATAATACTTTACTGAAGTTTATGTTTTTTTCCCTTTTCCTCCCTTACACCCTCCTCTGTACTCATTTGTACACCTTGTTCATTTTCTCAATTTATATGTCTGACTTAAATAGATATATATGTATATATATATATTTAAGGATTCACGCTTATTGGTTTCATTATCTTGAGAATTACAGTTTCCACAAATAGTTCCAAAATGCTTCCCATTACACTTACTGAACTCCTACATACTGTCACTTTATGACTTGACTGAGGTTTATCATAGTGTATTTTCACAATTTTGAATTTTTGATCTTTTTCAGGGTGTTGTGGTAAAAAACAAACAAACAAAAAAAAAAACCTCTGCTCTTCAGAGAAGATGGCTCCTTTGCCCTCTCCTCTCGCAGTTCCTTATCATGCACATGCTTTATTTAGAACTCATGCTATTTTCCATATACACAGGTCACCCTGATGAAGTAATTAAATTAATTTTTTTAAACATCCTGCCAGTCAGCTCAAAAATTTTAGGACATTTCTGAGTTTTATTTTACTATCATATCAGGAAAACTAACTAGGTGTATTATGGCGGTTGTCTACACTTCTCAAAATTTAGGGTTTTCTTAGAGTCATTGCTGGAGATCTTCTGCATCTCTGTGTTTTACTATGAAATAAAATCAGTTCCTTCTTCAACCACCTAGTTTCTGGTTTTTTTTTAGTATAACTACAAATATCTGCATTCTGTTTCAGTTTTTCAGTGCACTTGGTCTTTGAAGTGAAGCATTTGTTGAGTTTTTATCCCATCTTTTTCTAAAAGTGGGCTGCTTTGTTTTTGTATTTTAACTATAAAAGAAACCACTTTGTAAATAGCCAAAGAGAGATAGGAAAAGAAAACACATAGAAAACACTTATCTAAAGGAAGTGGGTATTTGGTAAGTTAGTTATGCTCAGTTACAGAATTATAAAAACCTGAAATGCCTTTTTAAAGATTTGCTGTCCAATACACAGTATGTAATTAAATTCTTCAGAAAATATGAGAAGACAACAATGGGTATGCTGCTACAGTTCTGTAGAAAGATGGGGAAGTTTGCAGATAAAAAATTATTTCATATTTCAGAGCCATACAATTGCTTTTCAACGGTATTTGCTAGCTAATTTGCCTTCCACTTATTATCTAGGTCTTGTTAGAAAAACAGTAGAAACGTGATTTAAAACCTTGCTGTACTTCAATTCTGCAAGGCAGTACTGCTGATGCAGTGGTTCAGGTGTTGGTGAGCTTTCCAGAGTGTTTGGGCTGTGGACGAGCTGGGCCCAGCGTTGCCTGATGGCTTCCTTGTTCTTTCCACCCATCCCTGGGTATCCATTTGCTGTCTCCTGTCTCGCAGTACCCAGTGGGCTCGCTGGGGCTTATACATGCTCTCTGTATTTTCAGCATAATAGGCTCTGAAACATAATTTGTCTTCTTATGTACTGTGGTTAGCAATAATTAATGATTTTAAATGGTAGTGTAGTTTAATCAGGTGTACTCAGCCTTCAGGTGTGGCTTCCCAGAACTGACCTTCATATGAATCCCAGCTCTTTTTCTGAGAAGTGACTTGGCAGTGCTCAGAGTGCCCTCCAGGCTGCATGACTCTGACCATGCTCTGACCACCAGGACTGCCCACGCTGTTTTGTGAGGACATTGTGGGACTATGGGCAAACAGCCCACCAGAAATGCAGCTGTCAGGAGTGGGCTGTGCCATTTTTTTTGTAGCTATCCCAAAACGGTGTGCTAGGGGTCACACAGCTGTGGGTGCAAGAAAAGAGCTCTGTTAGCTGGAGAATCTTACTGATTTGCCTTTAATGTACAGAAATGAGAGAAAATAGAAATTTGCTTCAGGTACTGAAGGGAGAAGCATGAGCCAAATCTAGACTGAGAGAAGAAAAGCAGAAAGGAAGTAAAAGATGCATCAATGAGAGAAGAGGATGGGGCAAGCATCATGGAGTCAGAGCTGGAGCAAAATGACAGGGCCTAGAGACCAGAACAGCTGGAGCAGTCAGTGGCATCTGGAATGCGCCTCAGGAGCGTCACATTTTTTGCGTGGAGGGCAACGCGTTAGTAAAACCCTTGTGAATGAGGAATAAGTGTACATTTTATGAGTGCTGTGAGTGGGAATCCTTCATTTCAGATGGCAGTGTACCATCTCCAGAGTGATCTGAAAGCTGCCGGGCACGAGATTCAGAGATGAATGAAGACAATAAATGCAGGCTGTCTCCGAAGTGAAAATATATCCACAGTACGCATAGTTCAGCAAATGTGTGACTGGAAGAGAAATACTGCTTTTTCCAAGGTCTCACAGTGTAGGATAAGATTTTGTTTGTTACATGTGAGTATAGTTTCAATCCAAATGATACTGGGATGGCTCAAAGTGTGCATCACCACAATTTCAAGGAAGTAAATAGACCATGGTCACAGTGTCAGCAGTATGAAAACAGTTGAGCTATTTTGGGATATTAATCCCAGGAATTGTGTTTTCTTGTATTTTTGTTGTCGGTGGTGGTTGGTTTGTTTTATACTAGGAGGTTTGTTTCTGTATTCTGTCCTTAATACTTAAAAATTAAATATTTATAGAATCATAGAATGGCTTGGGCTGGAAGGGACCTCAAAGATTGTGTACTTCCAACTCCCCTGCTGTGGGCAGGGTTGCCTGCCACCAGATCAGGCTGCCCAGGGCCCCATCCAACTTGGCCTTGAACACCTCCAGGGATTGGGCACCCACAGCTTCTCTGGGCAGCCTGCGCCAGTGCCTCACCTCCCTCTAAGTAAAGAATTTCCTCCTAATATCTAAGCTAAATCTCCCAACTTTTAGTTTAAAATCGCTCCCCCTTGTCACTATCTGTCTGACTTTTTACAGCTGTTTGGTTTTTTTAAGGTTGGTGTAGGCTTTCAGATAACTGCCCCAAATGACCTCTGACTGATCTTTTGTGTCAGTTTTACTGGGATGCTATAAGAGTTGTGTTTTCACTTAGAAAGGTGTTTCCTTCTTGCCTTTGACCCTACTACACCTCTGTGATGGGCTGGTTTTGGTTCTGCCATCAGATTGAATGAGGGAGGCATAGGGCAGATGTAGAGACTGGCCCTGGGACACGGTGTGAGATGGGATGGTTTGGGGAGAAAATAGAGCACATTTCAGAGGGAGGTGAACATGGTAAGGAGAACTGGCAAGAAATAATCTGAGAAATGCTTGCTCAATTTGCACGGGAAAGGATGTGACATGGAAAGAAAAGAAACGCATGGGACAGGAGAAGAAAGTAATGAAATAAATGTACTAAGTTACATTACAAAAAGAAAAAATGAGATCAGTTGGTGATGAGTGTAAGTGTAGTGCACTTTGCTTATATATAAGGCCTGGAAGAAAGAGAATGCATACTTGGAGTTTTACATTTTATTGGTTTTTTATTACTATTTTATTCAAAGAGATACATTGAATTATTTGACAAAAATAAAAAGATTCTTTCAGGCAGAGACTTGCAGGCCAGTTTTCACCACTAGTGCATTTTTAGAGTTGGGTTATATAGAGAGATAAAAATGAAAATGCTGCTGCAACCTTAAGTGTGGTAATGAGAATATGCCTCGAAGATAAAAGAGGCTTTATTGCACTACATCTTAGGATCTTAATATGTATCATGCTTGCTCGTTGAATAATAATTTCTCATTAGTATCAGTTCTTTTCTTCCCTCCTCTTCCTGTTTTGCCCCTCCCAGACTGAGAGGGCTTAACCAGCGCTGCAGGCTTCTCTTTCATAAGTGTCCTCCAGTGCACTTTACTGGAATGGTGAATGTGCTGCAGTTCCCAGGCTAACTGCTCTTGAGCTGGCATATAGGTCATCACCTAATCATTCTCTTTGTCTTCTTTCCAAAGAGCTGAAAAATGTACATTGCTGTGCTGGGGATTTCAAATGTCTGCGGAAGGTTTGTCACAAGTCAGTGTCAGCTTTCTGCACCTGCAGCGTGGCTTTTCGCTCCTTGCCAGGCATAAATAGCAGGTGGTCCCTCTTATAGGAATATTTTATGTAAGGGAAGCTTTTACGTGATTAGCTTTGCTCCTGCTTCATAAATCCCAGTTCAGGCAATAGACAGCTCCTCTACCCCACTCAGCTGGGAAGTATCCTGAGAAGCACATGGTGGTGAAACAGCTTTCTACAGCTGCTAGGAGTTGATGTCTTTGCTTTGCTTAAATGAGAAAGAGCTTTGCTGGGAACTAGAGCTTGGCTGAAGCAGGGCATATTTAATTGAAATACGCATTTTCTTTTATGTCAACCTCTTTTTTTTTTTTTTTAACTTGAGAGGAAAACTGAATGCATTCTCCCTCATTCAGCAGTCTGAGTGTTTGTATGGCACATGCACTTGAATGAATGAACTGAAACAATATAAAATTTCCTATTTTCTCTGGCTTTTGTGAAAAACACTGGCCACTGATGTTAGACTGACATTTTCTTTCTTACCACTAGAATGCACGTGCAGAATTAGGTTTTGAGTCTTCACCACTGTTTTGCAACTTGTGCAGTACAGGGGCTTTGAATACGAGGCTGCAGTTCAATTGTTCAGTCATCTACTTCAGTTGCACACAGCTGTACCTCTGCTGTGCTTTTCCCGATTCTCATTTCCATCCATAGGAGGGCAATGCAAGTTGGTTTTCACATGATCTTGACACTGATTTAACAGAGAAGATAATATTGTGCTCAACTTGTAACACTGCTTTTAAAACATGAATGTGGTTTCTGTTACCATCTCAGCGCTGAGTTTGTGCTGCCGGGGGCTGGCTGCACCCCTTGGGCCCTTCCAGAAGAGCACAAACATCTACAGAAGTGCCCAACTGGGGACGAGAGTGATGTGCTGATTCAGAGTTTATGGACACCCACTCACTCCCTGCAGGAAGGTTCCCACCATTGTCTTTCCCCAGGGAGGGATTCCTCCCCCATGGGGCCATCCAGCTGTAGAGAAAATGAGCAGTTTGAAGCCTTTCTTCCCAGCTTGTGTCATTGCCACAAAATGTCTTTGTGATTTAGCAAGGTAGAGTGCATCAGCTGCCATGCCTGGATGCAGTGCTTTCATTAAGCAAAACCAGAGTTTATGATGAGATGTGGTCTGTCACCATGGTAAAGCTTTTTATTGAGGAAAAGGGACATGGGGAGTGGGAGGGAGAGAAGTGAACATGGGGAGCTCGCAGAGTCAGTGTTCAGGACTTCCTGGTTGGTATGTTTTCTGCTGTGCTTCCTCCCCCAGGATAGCTGGACTTGATAAATCTTTGTTATCACAACCTACTTCCAAGGATTAGGAAGGGAACTAAAAGTGTGGACAAGAGTGAAAAAGAACAGGTTAAAGATGTAAGTGGCTTCAAGTCAGGAATGTCTGTTGAAGTTGACTTCAAAGTACTTAAGGAATTAAGTGAAGCAATCCTTGAATCATTCATGTTTTGTTATTTAGAAGAGGGGGGGCGGGACTAGGAGGGGCAGAGATGAACACTGTCTCTACCAGGGAAATAGGGGAGAGTTTTGAGAGTTACAGACCAGATGTGAAAAAAAAGCTGGCATAAATTATTAAATAATTTGCAAGTACCTAGAGGATAGCTGGGGAATACCCAAATGGATTTGTCAAGAGCAAATTGCGTCAAACTAGTCTGATTTCCAACTTTGACAGAGTGACCAGCAGAAATGCTAAGAAAGAAGTATTAGATGTGATCCATTCTGACTTCAGTAAGGCTTTTGACTCTATTTCACTTGACATGGTACTATGTCTGCCAGAGAAGTAGTCTAAATATGATGCCTTTCTAAAGCAACTTCTGAAGTAGTTGAAAGGCTGCGGTTGAGGTTTGGTTATCAATGACTTGATAGTCCAAGTGGTGGTGGGAGTCATTTTCTGAAGGGCTCTGTCACGTGCCTTGTTTTCTTTTGTATTTCTTTTAATGATTCATGTGATGAATCTGAGTACACTTATAAAAATTTTGGATGAAATTCAACTGAAGGGGTCTGTGAATGTTTTGATGACAGGACAGGATCAGAATTTAAAATATTCTAGATAAATTAGGATAAGGGTCTGAAATGAGTAAGATAGAATTCAGTTAAGTATGGAAGTCACAGCTGGGAAGGAAAAATCAAATGTACAAATGTAAAACAGGAAATAATAAGCTAAGCAGCTGCACTGCAGAATCAGCGCTCATTTATAGTGGATGACAAATTAAGCAGCTTAGTGGCGTGATGCCATTGAAAAGAATGTGAGTCTTACTGTGCTTAATAAGGACTTTATGCCCCAGGTGAGGCCACTGTGGATGCTGTCTCCGGTATATGGGCACCACACTAAGAGAGGTATGCAAATTGAATGCAGGAGCAGGAAAGAGAATTGCTTTAGAGAACATAATGCAACAGAAGGCCTGAAGGTGTTTTATTATTTGACTAGAGTTTAGGTGTTCTCTTATTTTCTGAACTTATCAATTCACCTAATATTCCATTGCTCAAATCAAATCATACAACATTTCCAGAGCCACTGGACTAGATCCAAGGAGAGGCAGAATGAAATGACAGTCTATGAAGCTGAGCAAAACAAAAAGTACTTCAAAGAGCTATACAGTTCATGGAAAAACTTTGAGGAGCTTTGGTGTTTGACTGTTTTCTTAGCAAGGGAATTTGAATTCTTAATCCATCACTGCTACTCCTACTGCTTCTCCCCCACTAGAATTAATGGCACTGCATATAACCTTGCTATTTAAACAACCCCTAATTACTATGTCAGAGAGTTTGCTTTCAAGGCTCTCCCATAAGTTGATGCTGTGCTACCTTCTCTTCCTCTTGCAGAGGAGCCAGTCTCAGCCTTTTATACTCCCTTCAGACACCTACTTCTTTCCAGATCCACTTTTGGTATTTGCTCTGCTTCTTGTAGTAGAAAATCCACCTTAGATTCCCCAGAGCTGCCATCTTGTTGCTGTTCTTTAGAGCTGAACTCATGCATTGTGAGTCACAGAGTTGTGAGTAGGCACAGGTGAGCCAAACCCAGGAACTGAGTAAGCTTTGCAGGTGAGGTCCAGAGCCAAGGGCCAAAGCTGTGGAGGCAAGGTCAGCAAACAGCCAGCTTTCCTGTTGGTCAGCCCACATGATGTAGGGACTGATGGTGCATGGTAGAAACTGTAAGTGCATCCAGCAAGAAATAAATGGAACATCTAATGATTTGAAAAGATGGAAGTCTGTGTACAGTGTAACATCAAAGGAGATTTTTCCCTAGTATCCACGTAAAGCCTATGCCTTTGGAGTTGACTACTTGCAGAATTTCTAGTTCTATTCCAAACAATACCTTGTTGTGTATGAAGTAGCTGTGGCACATTGTATAGTCCTGATATGGCTACAGGCTGGTTACAAGCTGTACTAATAGTTACACTCTGTAACAGAACACAAGGATGAAGATTTCATATATGTTTGCTGCTCTTAAAATAAGTGTTTATGAACCAGATGTGACTGAATCACTGTAGCTGTGCTTTCCAAAATAGTGTCCCTTTTGCCAGCCAGTTTGTTAGGGTTTGTTTCAAACCCTCTTGAAGACTGCCACTGATCCACAGGGAATTGCACAAATGTCAGCAATCTCCTGATCCTAGGAGATGTGGATGTAGAGAGCTCTCTTACTGAGTGCTACATGCACAGGAGAGGCACAGAAAAAGCACGAGGGAGGATTTCTGTGTTCACTCTAACCAGCCCTTTTTCCTCTAAAAGCACACAGCTAGACTGGCTGAGGTGAGGACAGGCTCTGTTTTCAAGCGGGTGTTCTCTTGGCTTTTGTGCACAGGCTGCACACAGCATGAAAGTGACCTCGGAGGCTCCTTATGTCATGGGGCAGCCTGTATGACTGTACAGGGCCTGTTGTCTTCACTCAGAGAAGAGATCACTTTCTTTTGAAGGGAACTTTCTGCAAACAGTGTTGGTGAACCCATATAATATGAAGTGATACTTCCCGGAGTTGTACACTGTGTGGTTCACTGCGTTGCAGCCAGGTACAGCTGCACAGGCCCAGGGGCTGTGGTGAGGCGGGTGAGGTGCCATTTTGTGGGGCTGCAGAGCCTCACTGCTGACTGTATAGGACAGGAGGAAGGGGAGGAAGCCTTGTGCCCACACCTAGAAACAGGAAAAGTGATCATATTGGACTCAGAAATGAAGGAGCCATAATTTTGTACACATTTTATAGTCCATTTCACAATACACGCATATTAAATGTCATTTGACAAATGTATTGTGCCACTTAAGCTGCCCTTGGGATGCTTGTTGTTTACCAGCATAGTTCATTATAGCTAATGGCAATGCAGGTGCTTTTCTAATAAAATTATAGGATTGAACTGAATTTTCTTTTCACTCATTGATCAGATTTCTTCAGATTACTGTGTGCACAGCTGCGGTCCCGTTTCCTTAGATTCAGTCGGTCTGCTCCTAAGGCTTCATCCCAAATGTCTAACTCAGAAGGGTCTGTCCCTCGGCATCACAGCACAGGCAGTAAATGCGAGCTGAGCTGTCTGCTGTGCAGCGTGAGCGCTCTGTGTAGCAGGGCTTTGCCGGATCCTTTGATGCAGAAGGAGCTACAGAGGTCAGGCAGAGGCTCTGCCGAAGGCTCCCTGAGGTAGGGCCATGGGCTTTTAATCTCAAAGTTGAGGCTTCCGTGAAAAATCTTCCCTTACAAATCCCCTTCTTCTGTATGGTGCCAGGCAGCTGTTCTGCTTCCTGCTGCTTCTCCAGAGGATGCATTAGTATACTTTGAAGGCTCTTTTGTGGGATCACCTTTGGCTTTCTTGACATCCTCTCCTGAGAGGGGCTGAGGCCTCAGCTCGGTCGAGCAGCAGCCTCTCAGCGGAAACACTGAACTTTCCCTGCCAGGGTTTCCCATACCAGCCAGGCCTAAATGTAAAGCTTGAACTTTCAAACCCAAGTTCCTAAGGAGTGCTTGTGCTGGTGATGTCAACTTGATGGACCACCAGCTTTAGTAAGGCCCACTAGGAACGACGTGGCTCAAATGTTGAAAGTTCACTCAGTGCTGCCTTTGCAGAACTTTTTTTTTAGTGCTAGAGCTTCATGCTGCATGTAACTGACTGTTTGAAAAGATGAGTGAACTTCTTTCAAGTCCTTGTGGCCAAGTTGGCTGCATCCCACAGATTGCCTTGAGGTGTTTTTGGGGTTTGCTTTTAATCAACTTCGTGTCACTGTCTCTTAAATTTATGCTCAGACTTTGACTCCCTTGTGTAGTCTAGTGGTATTTCTTTAACGGCTGGTCCTTGCCTGTCTGTGAAAGGTGACAGCTAAAATTATTGACATCTAATAATGGAGCCTAGAATGCATAGGTAGTTCTGAAAGTAATGCCTCCTATTTATTTCCATGGAAACTATAGAAGGTACAAAGAGCACGGTAACACTATTTGAGAGAGCAAACTCTCAGCTACAAAACACTATTTTTCAGCATACTCACCACCTTAAGCTGTGTATTTTCACCAGCCATGAACAAGAGCTGCATGCCGAGCTCATAGCAATCTGCGCCAGTGAAAGTGACCACTGTCACTGCCGCCACTGCTGAGATGCACCACCACTGCCTCACTGTGCTCACAGCCACTGTTTGGGCTCCATCGACGTTCAGCAACTGTCAGTGAATGCCATTTTTTCTGCATGGAGGAATTCAATGTCACATCTTTGCTTCCTACACTCTTCCATGTCAGACGCCATTTGGTCAGAGTGCCCCTCTGCCTCCATCTGTCACACAGCAACAAAATGGAACAAATATTGGTGGGAAGGTTCAGCCTCTACTGCCATCCCACCAACATCCACCTCTGACATCATGCACCAACATTATGAAATAGGGGGCATTACTTTCAGAGCATCCCTTGTAGTTTCTAGTTAGTATGTTCCCTCCCTGAACTAAAATTAAACTCAGGAGTTTTCTTGGATCTCAGATGATCTCACCACCGCCTTCAGTCTCCCTCCCTTCTGTTCCCAGTCCCCGTTTGCCTTTCTCTATTCATTAATAATCTGCCACTCGCTTGATGATGCTCACAATGTCTTTGTAGGTTTTGCAGTGCTGATGTGTCAAAATAAGAATGGTTTCTTTTCTTTGTGAGCAAGTGGACTTTCTAAATCCTGGATAAAGCTATGTGAGATATCACTTTGTATCGTTATTCAGAGGGGAAAGCAGGGTTAATAATTTCATTTCCATTAGAGAGGATGGAGTTCTTATGCTCTTTGACATGAGCGGAAAGAAAAAGGGAATTTTGGTGTAAGGTTCCATTCTCCTGATTCTAAAATCAATGTTTGTGTCTCTTTCCCCCTGAACTATTCAGACTTAATTACATTCTTCAATTAGAAACATAGGATTTATTTGCATTATCAGTTATAATTAAAGTCCATGGTAATTACTGCCTAATATGCATTATCATTCTATGTAAATGTCAAAGTCTTGCAGACAGCCTTATAGAGTCAATTAAAAAAAATGATCTGCTTAAGATTAAATTTTTCAGGCTTTTTCAGTTCCACAAATATGAATCATTTTGGCAATATATTTACTGGATTTGAAAGATGACTGAGCTAGATGAGACGAGTTGTCATTTATAATGCATGTTCTGTTTTCCCCACACTCTGGTTTTCATCATTCCTATGTGTACCTTCTGCAAAGCTGCAGTGACATTTTGATGCAGAGTTTTTATTGACTTGAGAGGATTAGCATTCACTAGGACCACATTCTAATTTCTTTTATACTACACAGTGATGCTGCCTGTAATAAAAAACATTTTTGAAATCATAAACATGCAAGTAGTCAGCTTCCTTTTTAGATGACTAAGTATGGTCAGGTTTAAGAGTCACCATTACCCAAGGATGTTCTCTTAGTGACAGTGCGATTTTAATTAAAACTCCGTTCAGCCTGGAGACAGAGCTGATAACTGGAGCATGCTGCCCTCTGCCTACTGAATTTGAGAAATGTGCCTCCCTCTGTGTCTTCAGCACTTCAGAAAAATCAGTGCAAAGCTTGCACTTTGCTACATGTTGTTGTTACAAGCTACTTGGTGTAGCTTACCTTTTCCATCCTGTTACACAAGTCTCTTTGCAACATGTTTTAAAGTCCCTGCCTTGAAGATGATGTGTGTTTTTACACTGCTGCTGAGATTGTAATGAAATGTTGCAGTCATGCTTTCTGTGAGGAGTACCACCTCTTGGCTCTGAAAGATGAGAGTTCCTCTTACCCACCTGTCGCATGTCTGTGTAGAAGTTAAGGAGCTCTTTGCACTTTCAGAAAGAGATTTGAAAGTGTCCTCAGCGTTATAGCCAACATTTTCTTTCTCAAAGCAGGTTCATGCTAGTAGAAGCTGCCAGTGATCGTGCTAGTGCTATGTTTCCCTGAACGATCAGCACGCCAACACTTTATTTCCTGTTTAACTCCTTCTGGGCTACTAGAAATTGTATAAAATCCAGTTCTTTTCTGTTTTGTTTGTTTTTGTTTGTTTTGATAAATGCTTTTATGAGGAAACATTCAGTGTTCCATAAAAAATTAAAGATGTAGCTCTGAAAATAATGTAGTGAAGCGAAAAAAGCCAACAACAGCAAGACACTATTTTTTCCTCTAATTATTTTGGTAGGGCAAGAAGTGACTCTTTACCCTGCTTTCATACATGCTTTCTGCTTCTTTGTGTTGGGATCTTATGTATTTGTTCTGTGACAATGTAAAGAAAAATCACTTTTCTTCCTCTTTTCCTCTCAGATTCCCGTGTCCGTTACTAGAATCAAGGAACCAGATTTACCATATTCAATCAAACTGCAGCTGTTTTAATTACGAATTTGGATTTTACATTAAACTGTGAATGACTGAGAGGCAGGCTGTGAGAATTGCCTTGTGAAGCAGGAAGGCAGGGTGTGTGCTGAGCCTGTCTCCATAATCCAAATAACCCGAAATTCGGCTGGTTGGCCGTGGTTTTGAGCAAGGCTGTCCCTCCTGCCCTGGTTCAGATGGGGTGAGGGAGGGCTGGTGGGTGCTGCTGCAGCTCAGGCTCACTCATGCATAACTCTCTCATATTTTGGAGGAAAATGCAAGCACTGATTTTCTTTTGAGAGAGCTCCATCAATATTTTAAATGAAAGTCAATGTGCTATTTCATGAATCTTACATTATTTAGGTTAAGACTGGCTTTAATAATAAAATCGGAAAGTTCATGTGGAACGAAAAGTAACTACAGCCCAATTTCACTTCCATGAACATTAATGTGCAAACTACAGTTAAAATGAATGGTGACTATGTATGCTAGGCTTATCTGGAATTTGTTAGGAAACTTGTTAGATTCTAAGTTACCTCATTGTCAAATATGGACTGCAAAGAGTCCTTCACAGCCACTGGGGAGGATTTTGTCTGCTGGTGTTCTGTTCCGTGTTGCCTTTAGAGTGTGTACCTCTCCCTGAATTTACTACTTTTCTGTCTTTTTTTCCCTTCATCTTTCAAAATGGACTAAAAAGACTGAGGCTATTTTGTAAATTCAGGCTAAAGTTATAAAACCAGCAAAGACAGCAAGATTTTTTGGAATAGCAAAGCGCCAGCTCTTGCCAGTAGAGGGAGTGGACGGACACCGATCGGGGGCTTCACAGCATCGCAAAGGGAACATCCCGCAGTGTGCAGGATTTGTCCTTCCCTGTGTGTCCTCAGGTGGATGTGCTCTGTTACCTGCATTCTCATCTTCTTCATCTTCTGAAGCAATGTATTTTCTGTTCCTGACATCCTCATATGGATTTGTATTTCAGGATGAAAAAAAGAGGAAAGAACAACTCAGTATTACTATCACATCACTTTTAATAAAGGGAAGTGATGTGATAATACTGAGTTACTCCTTCCTCTTTTTTATTAAAAAGGGAGAGATGGGGTTGAATTAATCACCTTGTTGCAGATACAGCAGGCAAAAAAGGCTTTTCAGTGTTTTGCTCTAATTTTGGTAATATCTTGGGATTTAGCAAAATAAGATCCATTTTCCCTCTTCTGTTCACAGAGAGTCTTTTTTAAACCTCCCAGAGAATTCTATTAAAAAAAAATGAATTATGCACTCCCTGGTCTTTGAAAGAACATTGTCACAACTCCTAAGCGTCAACACTCACACCACTTTTTTTCTCCCTGCTAATATTTGCAAACTTTTGGGCAGCTTCATTTAAGCAACGTCCAAGTGAGGCTCAGGAAGAACCGCTTTAAGAATGTGACTAGACTTAAATTGAGTAGCTGCTCCCTCCAAAGGCTTTGTGAGGAATGAGATAAAATAGGGCTGACTTCCCTGAAAGCTTGCCTCCTGCACCCTGCGTGGAAGCGTGTGCATTGCCAGGCATTTGCATTTGCAGCAGGCTCACCGTTGCTCTGATGTTGCCGTTAGGTACTGTAGCGTAGTTAGAGCTGAAGGTATGAAGGGGAACGTCGTACAAAATCAAACTCTTCTTTTATGGCACTTGTTTAATAATCAGGTGTAGCAGAGGAGCATGGGAAACAGCTCTTAACCTTGAAAATCAACTTGGAAAAACGCTGTGAAAAGGATTTATGCGGTGACAGATTTAACAATCCACTGCATTGCTTTTACTCCTGAGTGGTAAACTGTTAGAGCTCTCCAATAGAGACGGGGTGTAAAACACACAGAGCACTGTGGTTTCATTAATAATTTTAAGAAAAAAAAAAAAGAAAAAGCTTTTTTTTTTATGGCCAAGTTGAAAAAGTAGGAAGACACTTATTTTTTGGTATAGCAAAAATTTGCAAGAGCTACTTTTAATTCACCCAATAGCTTTCTTTTTAGTATTTGAGTTTCTCACTGGTTTCTTTGTGGCTGCCTCTATCATTCTTTTTCCTTCTTTTTTTAGGATGGTTCATTATTGACTTAACTCACTCGTTCTCTCCACTCGTGAATGAGACATCACATGGTTCACAATCAGCTGTGGAAAGAAAAGGAGCTGTAGATTTTGCCACCCATGTCAGGGAGAGGTTTTAAATATTACACAAAGAATGGAACACTGATTGTCAAAATTTAAAAAGCAATCAAAGCAAAACACTCTTTGCATAGTATTTCAAAAGAATATAAAAATAGAACAACCATGAGACACAGTAGCCTTTTGTGGAATGTATGTAGTATGGATGGTCTGCTTAATTCTAATACTTGAATCCCATTGATCAACAGTGAGACTTTTTCTTGTTAACAAAATGATTCAGTAGTTTTTTCAGAAAATGATGTTCTGTGTCTAACACTGCTCTGAGCTCAGGCTTCGAGTGGGCTATTAATGTGCATCATATCGTATCTTTCCTTGCACTATTATTGCAATTTTTAATTGAGGCTGTCTTTTATTTACACAAGTTCTAACTGCCATTTCGCTGTAACTCATTTCCTTGTAATTAAGTATGTCCCATCCCTGAAATGCAATTTTCTTTGTGCTTGTAAATGCGCAGCACAAGTTACGTGAGTCCTTCTGTAGGGCTTTTGCATTCCGTAAAATGCACGGATCAAAAGCTGGTGTCCCCCAAGGCTGGATTTGGCAGTGCTCTGAGCACTAAAATCAAACAGACTGTGGCTGGGGCAGAGCTGGCATGGACTGAGAAGAGGAGAAGGCTCTCCATGAGAGGCTGAGAGTGAATTGTGGGGGCCACCATGTGACCAGTGCAAATCAGGAAGAAAAGAGAGAGAAAACCCCTTTTTCTGTATTGACGGTCTCAAGTCTGTCTGTTGAGCATAACTGAAATGAGCTTGTTCGTCTCAGCATGACGTTAAATGGAGGGGAAATTATATGGTACAAACCATCATTCAAATCCACTGCTAATGGCAGAGCCTTCTCCCAGAGCTGGAGAGGGGGCTCCCTCACAGCCCAGACAGTCCAGGAGGTGCGAGGGGCTCCAACACAGCTCAGGGCCATCCCTTGGGAGCTCCTGCTCCCTGCTGCTCAGTGTACAGCTGCACTTGTCAGGTTCGGATTGATGAGCTTGAAAGGCAGCCTGTCCACCAAAGTGCTGTTTTAAGCGAAAGGCGAACGTTTCAACTCTGACAGTATTTTTGAGCTAACAAAGTGGCTTTTTGTTAGCCAGGCATCGCGTAACTCTGCTAAATGTACTGCTCCAGTAAATACATAGAGCAGGTGTACTGAAGGATGCTCTGTGATGTAACTGTACGACTGCTATTTATTTCCACGTGGAAGGTGTTTAGTTTGGTTGTAATTTGTTTCTAATACTTGGGTGTAAGTTTTCAAGCAGCCTTACACAAAGGAGTAGAGTCGCCTCTTAATTAGTATTGAACCTTCTGGGAAGGGACTGCTGACTCACTGCATAACTCACTTGTGGGCTGCTGTGTCATTTGTCATATGCCACTAAGCAACTCTTAGATATTAGAAACCATCCATCAGTACCTCCCTCAGCTGGATCCAGACTGACAGCTTGCGAATGAAAGCCTCCAAAAATCAAAGTCAATCTTCTGAGCCATTCAGCCCCTTGAGACAAATGTTTCACATGGAATAAGCTGAATATTAATGGTGCTGGTAAGAAAACTGACCTTTATAATCATTTATACCTTTTTCTCTTGTGTCTTTGTTTCTGCTCAGAGTGACTGGATACTCTCCTCTGGGTGTGCAGTTTTCTATAGAGTTGATCTCCAGGCATTTCGATGAGTTCTTGCCCCTATTCCAGTTCCTCTTCAGCTAACAGAGCTACAGCAGAAAGCAGGGGCCTTTGAGTCCTGGGTACAGCCAGAGAGATCTTGAGGTTGTGGCTGGATGGCCCCAGGAGTAGGATGGCTGTTGTATCTGTGTGGCTTTTGGAGGAGCAGGGATGTGACGTGTGCCCCTGTGACGGTTTGAGCAAGGTGCTGAGGTCCCACTCAGGAGCTCGCTGGGGAGCTGTGTTGTGCTTGGGATGGGGTTCACAGGGCTCTGAAAAGGATGCTGCCCAGCCCTGAACCTCTTTCTCAGAAACACAAAGAATCAGTTTCAAATTCTTCTCTGCCCTGTAGGCTGGGAGTTATATATGGGAAGGGGTTTCCTTCTGCTTTTAAAGGCACCTCTCCAGGTGCGCCCCAGGTCTCTCCAGGCATTGTGACTTGGGAAGGTGGCAAGCCTTCAGCACGAATTCTGAGTGAAACATCTGCTGTGCTTCTGATCACCTCCATGCTGAAGCCTGTCATATTACAGCTTTAGTTGCTAAACTCAGCCCTTTGAGGGAAAATATCAGTGAATATGTTTATTCCTACAGACTTCCAGATGTTTTGTCAGAGAGAAGGGCCAGTAGTTCCCGTAAAAGTGGGAAGAGGAATTTGAGTTTACCTCTGATCAGATCTTAAAGGCTTCATTCCTAGGCTTTATTTAAAATAATAATAATAATTAAATGTTGATGGGAGCCCAGATGCCTTATTTGCAAGGTTTTTTATTTTACAATTCAGGTTTATAAGTGTATTTATCAGAGTAAGTGAAAACTGACTGGGAAAAAACAGGTGAAATGAACATAAAGTGCTACAAACTTTATGAAGAGTGCTTAGTTTTCCACTCTGCTTTTGATGGTAGCATCTTGCGGTAGCAAATTCAGTATTTCAGGGTTCAAGTAGTTCTTCTGTTGTGCGCCTTAGCTTTGTACAGAAGGTAAGGAAAGGGTTTGTCTGCACCTCAGGTGCAGACACTTCCCAAATCTGCTGCCTTAAAATACAGCAGGGCACTGCAGCACTGTACATGTGCACTGCTCAGAGACCCATGAGCAAAGCGTCCTTGGGTCATCATCTCTTTGTAAGCTCACAGACTTAGAGTGCACAGCCTGAAGTGAGCGTGCCAGTGGAAAATGTGCTGCCTGTGGGGGGGTAAGTAGGGACATGTGATTATGATTATTTTTGGTTTTTACACTTGCTTTGGAGAAAATTTAGAATCCTCACTGAGGGCTCGTGTGAAAAGGATATCACCAGCTCTAGGCTCAGTTAAATGCCCATGAGATGTGAGTTGGCATAAGTGGAACAGTTCTTTCAGGAGAGTGCTGTGCTTCTAATTAAAAGAAAACATCAAGACATCACACTATGGAAGTCCGTGCAGCGGGTGCCTGCATTAGGACCTAAGTTAAGGAAGGTATTTCCTTTTAGTGGAGGCTTATTGTATGCAAATAACAGCAAGCAGATATCTGCTATTTATGCATTTTTACACTGTATTTCTTCAGTCTGTATTGGTATCATGAGCCTGGTCCTCCTGCAGCCTCGCTCCATTCCTCCCGCACACGTTTGGCCGTGCTGCAGCCAGCCCCGCCGTGCTGACCCAGCAGCGCTGCCCTGGCCTGGAGCTGGGCCAGCGACAGCAGCTGCTCGGTAAGCACAGGCTGCCTCCAGCGCTTCTGCTGGCAGTAGGGCTTCTTCCTCTCAAAGAGCAGCTCTGCCACACCTGGCCTGTAAATGTCTGAATTACCTATTAACAGCCTGCGCCGTTGGGGTTTTCCTCTGTGACCTGAAATGCGAGCTGCAGATGTGGTAGGTGATGTTGACACAAGCAGCTTGAGCCCCAGTTTTGGCCAAGTATAGGATGAATCTTTAATGCCTTCTGCTTGAGCTGCACTGCGTTTTCATGCATCGTGGAAAGTGCTGCATTCAATCTTTATTTAGGTTTTCTTATCAGGTGTGAAATGAGCTGATGGCAAAATCTGCAGTTACTTCAGATTTTTAAACGATAAAGATAGATGGCTGTAATCTTCTGTCATTTGACATGATTTTCACCCCTGTGTTTTTATGCCCCAACAGAAATAATAGGGATTCAGATGGTAATGAGATGGCATCCAGATGCATGGCACACACCCGCATCCGCGCAAAATATTGATTTAAATACGTCCTGACAAGCTGGTCAGGCAGCAATCTCAAGGAAAGGAAACTTCTGAAGTGAAAGAGAAATAATGACAATAATGAAGAGGCAGAACATTGATTTTAATGTGTAGCAGCAGTATGAAGTTCTGGGTACGATGAATCAGAAGGGGGGAGCTGGCAGAGACTCACGCTGTGATTTGTTGCATACATTTGTTTCCATTTTTATTCATTAGCAGTGCTGGGAGCATTCAGATGCAGCCGAGAGATCTGGACTGGGGAGGTGGGGGATGGAGCTTGAGCTGTTAAAGCTGTGATAGGTGGTGAATTTATATCGGCTAGCTTTCTAATTTCCTGTTAAATCGCCAGGGCCCCTCTCTCCTTGCCTTATTTCTAAAATAAATAAATAAATGGCACTGTTACCATCCCATCTCTGCATTCCAAGCAGCAGCTCGGGAGCATTTCCATCACCTCAACAGTTTTATGGACCCTTCCTGTTAGGCAGCGGGTCTTGGAGGTTGGTGCAGTACCATTAGCATATGCCTCTGCAAGATATTTCATCCTTTTGTGACTCCCTTTTGATCAATTAGGTTTATATAGCTCTTTCCAAGTAAGTTCATAGAGAGAATCTGTGCACAGCCTCCTCTTTGTGGTACCAAGTTTATTTTCCCGCTGAAGTGCAGCAGCTGTCATGACGCAGACTTAGCTGTACATTAGGAAAAGAAAGCAAGCACTTCACAACAGTTTCTGTACAAGCCGGTTTTCATAAAGGCTGTGACACATGAACAAATACAAAGAAATTCAGCCACACGATGTTGCCAGCTTTCTGCCTTTGGCTGTGAACATGCTGTTTGTTCTCTGGTATCTATAGGTGAAGCCTATTTGTGCTCATCCAGGTAGGGTTTGACCTTAAATTTGATCAGAAAGCTAGGTACATGCCACGTAATATGTTAAGATGTACATGTGAGAAGAAGGGAGAAGGAAGAGAGAAGTACGTTTTGCTTCTCTCTTCTCTTTAATCTAGCACTGGTTTCTATAAACATTCAGTGATGAAATAAATATTGAATAAGTATTAAAGAGGGAGAGGGATTTCAGTTTTTAGCAGTAATGCAGCCAGAGTTATAAGCAGTATAGATTTGTATATAATAAGCTCTGCCACCATTTGAAAAATAACACAAACTTAGAAGTAGTACTGGTAGCTGATGCAATACTTTGGGGTGTTAGTGGGTCTTCCTTGGGATTTGATGATTTTAAGACACTCATGATATAACAAGGGAAAATATCTCAAAAGGAGTTGGTTGAGAACACCCCCAGACATTGACCCAGGGATAATAAAGGCAGCAGTGACTTAACAGTCTCACTAACTGCTAATGGAATTAGCAGATGAAATTAGATAAGGAGACCTATATAGTAATAGGAGTGGAGATGTCTTTGGTCTTTAAAACTGTAAAGTGTGCAGAAGAACATCTTTCGACTTGCCACGTTAATGTATCTGTGGGGAAATAACTGAAAATATGATGATATTGTATTAATGGAAAGCTGGGAAAGCAGTGTTGCAAGAGGGACCAGCAAGTGTGGGCAAACAGCAGCTAAGCTTGCTCTGCAGTAATGGCAGTGCCACTTGCAAAGGGGTTACTGATGCCGTACTGAGGAAGGGCATGGCACAGGCACAGGGGAGTGACAGCCCAGCCTTGCAGGCATGTTAGACTGCAACGAGGCCATTAAATTAAGTGTGGCTGCTTCCCTTCTTGAAGTTCAGGAACAAACAGAAAGGGTTCATTAAAAGCAGCAGATGTATTTCAGGACTGAGTTTTGAGAAAAGATAAAGGTTTGTGTGTGCAGCATGTTTGTATCTGACTGATAATTAGTAGAACAGCCCATCCCTTCTGCTTTCAGCTCTATGGAGAGGCAAAAAATTTTAAGGAAAATTTTGAAAGGCCAAAACTATGGCAGAAAAGTGTGGCAAATCGAGGGAGAATAGAATCAGTCATTATAAAATTTTCACTGAGATATACTGCAATACCAAGGTGAAGCCTGCTGCGTGTGTGACCGAGGGACAGAAGTAGCAGCCCCAAGAGCAGCACTGCAGGCCTCCCTGCTGCAGGCTCCCCATGGTGGCTGCCTCTAGGCCAGGGCGTCCCTCAGCTCGTCATGAAGTCTATTTGAAAAATACATGCATGTCACATGTCCCTTAGAAGACTGTAGATTGTAGGTAAAAAAGGACCAAAGCTGGTATGTATACAGACTTTTAAGTGTTAACGTTCTCTGGCCAAACTTCAAAGATTTGAAGAGTGTTTCATTCAGAAGGAGCTATTAAAAATGTGATAAATGACAGTGGGACACCACTAAAGCACTGATCATCCATGGAGGAATGACACTAAAAGAAGCTTGAGGTTATCAGCCTTTCACTTTTGAGACTAATGTTACAAATACTTCAACCTCTTGTCTAGGAACCTTTCCTTCATTTGTTTTGTTAACTGTTTCCTGATAGCAAAGCATGATGATAATTTATTTTTAGTCATGCACATTACAGGCATTCTCTTTTCCTGATGTAGATAACGTGCTTTGTTCTGCTTCACACATACACTTTTGCACTTTGCTGCTGTGGATCCCATTTCTTCTTTCATAGCAAAAGGGACAGGATATGGGGGGTTGGAGGCGGGTACACAAAACAGTCTGCCTGCCCTTGAAATGTTGGCATTCTGAGAGTAAAGGGAAGTTTTGGGATGGCTTTTCTAACACATTAGGAATTTTGGTTATAAAAATACTTGTATATGAATATTAACAACATACTTGAAAAAACATATTCTATAGCTAATCCTATATTTTAATAGTATTTTATTCGTATAGCTTTCACAGTTTTGCAAAACTGGTTAGTATGTTAAGGATGCAAATGGCCTGAAGACTCTTCCCTCTATTTTTCAATGGCACCCATGCCTTTTGTTTAAAGCACTGGTTTAAAGTAGATAAAGTAGATACAGACAGCAGGAGACCATCACAGTATCATCTTTTGCTTCATGTACTTCCTAAGGCCAGAAGAGGCAAGCAGGATGTTTGGTTACCCCCCATGTAAGCAGGGTGCAGCACCCATCTTGTTAGTGTTGCATCAAGTCCATCAACTGATGCAAAATGTGCATTCCAGAAAGGAAGGCAGTGGCTCTTAGGGAACAAGTTTGACAGTTTTATCTGTTAGTCAGCCTCCTTGCGAAAAGGTTGTGATTAGTTTGAATTTTACTGGCTTTGAGTTCCAACTGTTAGTTTTTTCCTGAGCTGATAGATAGTTAGATAATATATATATCTATATTCCCCTCCCTTGATAGAGAAGCTTTTGAGCACTCAACGTGTCCTTCCTATGACAGCTCGTAGACGCTGTGTAATCAAGTCACAGTCCAAACTCTTTGGATAAGATACTATACTTTCTAAGCCTTTCACTGCACAAGGCATTTTTATCGTTTAGACCACTCTTGGTACTCTTCTTCCTGTTTTTAAGCCTTTAATAAAACAAGCAAAAAGTCCAAACCAAACAGATGCCCAGCATAGATATTGGAGTTGAATACTGGGTTTTAGTATATGCTTTCTTGCACAAGGCAGGTAGCATTCTTGTCTGTACTTGTACTTCCTCTGTTTAAACACGTGGTGATCACATTAAGCCTGTTGTCACTGTTGCTGTTCATTTACTCATCTTTTATGATTTTCTCAGTCAGCTTTAGAGTCACTGGATTCCAGAATACACTCCTTGGTACTGCAGGTGTGGTCTGTGTTCGTTGTTCTTAGACATTGTATTTGGATGCTTCCGTTAGTTTGGATGAGCCAGGTCCCAGCAGACACACAGGCTGAACAGTGTAACTTTTCACTAAACAGTGATAACCAAAATATTTGCTAACACACACTGGTCCTTCTGCTATAGGCAGTATTGGGAGATAACCAAGCCAGCTCTTGTTTGGCTGCCAGACAGTCTGGTTGTAGCAACACAGAGTTCGTTTAGACTAGCTCACTTTATTTCTGAGCCTTGAGCCAAACTAATTAATTTAAAGTGTGCTGTGTTGTGTGGTGCGACGGTCCCTGGCATGATGTTGCTGTCTACAATGAAACAGAGCACCAATCTCTACAGATCTCACTTCTTATTATTTATTTCTGATTGTAGGTCAGGGGTTTTAAATACCTTTTAGATGATTATAGCTCAGTTAGTGGTCCAAGATGTCTTAGTTACACAGTTCAGTTGTAAAAATCAAGAGTCACTTAAAACAAAGGATTGGGATTGAAAGGCTGTAGAGAAATGTCAGTGATACTGACCCTATGCTAGTGTACAGTAATATGGCACTCTTCCTGAGGCTCCAAACATTGATGAGTTTGCATGGAAACTTGAGGAATCATAACCGTAAAATGGTCTGGGTTGGAAGGGACCTTAAAGATCATCCAGTTCCAACCCCTTTGCTGTGAGCAGGGCTGCCACCCACCAGATCAGGCTGCCCAGGGCCCATCCAACCTGGCATTGAATGCCTCCAGGGATGGGGCATCCACAGCTTCTCTGGGCAGCCTGTGCCAGGGCCTCACCACCCTAAAAAAGTCTGCTATGTTCCCTGTGTGTAAAGCCAGAGCACAGCAGCAGATGATTGTGCTTTTCATTATTCTTCAGTAGTAGATTATTGTAAGTTCTCAGAAGATGGCAAAATTTCTTCATTTTTTTCATTTTTTGTGTAACAATGAAAAAAATACTGGCTAGTAAGCATCAGAAATCTGAGATACACTTAGTAGCATGCAGATGTGGTGCAGAGAAATAGATGAAAATGTAGGATTCATCAGCAAATGCAAGGTTTGTATCATGAGCCAACATTATCACCAGGATCTCGTCTCACAGTTCCTCTTACAGAATTGTCAAACTTAATCCAAAGATTGCTCAGTACCTACCTGGCTGCTTCTAGTTTCATATATCCTTGCATTTCTGGCATTATTTTGTACTCTGACTTCACTAGGGAGAGAACAATGGTGTCCAATCTTGGTGATTAGAGTAAAATGTGAACATGCTACCAAGTTAACAGCTCTATCCAACAAACATGTTACTAGTCAGAAGAGTCAGCACCAATTTTCCAAACCAAAATCCCCCCCCCTTGTTTTTTCCTTTTCCCTGTTTCTTGTTTTTCCCTATTCTGTATACTATATCAATTTTTCTGTATTTTTCACTACCTTTGGTTTTCAGGCACACCAAAGCTGATGCTTGGATGAGATATGATGGCATTCAACATGGCTTGGGAAAGTGCAGTGACCATTGCCAACTGGCTGACTGTTGCTGTAGGCAGACATCCAGTATGTGGTCTAATTGAGGTATAGAAACCCACTCTCTTTTGGTAAAGAAGCTGCTGACACATCTTCTTGCAGCTTGCAGACAGGTAGGAATGCAGTTGCACCAGTGAATTGACATTTCCCTCCAACCTGCAAAGGCTGTATGACTTGGAGGCCACAGGGTACTGTCTCTGCTGGTGCCATCTCTTCTCTGTGCACCATCTGTAGAGCTGCAATCTTTCATTGTCATCCTTTTTGACAGTATCTTGAATATAAAGGCTAGCCCATGGTAACTTTCTGAGTTAATTCCCCAAAGTCTCCTATAGCGGATTAAATGACCTTGTGTTATATACTGGTCTCATCCCTCCAAATATACATTGTATTTTCTAGTGTGATATTCCAATTTCATGGCTGCTAAATAAGTCAATAAAAATACGGAAACAAAGCAGTATAACTAGAGAGGAGTATAATTATTCCACTTTTGTTCAAGTATTTTCAGTGGACTCATCTTTTTTTCATTTTTTAAATGAGAGTAAGAGCAACTGTTTTCTACTAAGTGTAAAAGCTTGTTGCTGCTTCCAGTATGGTAATTTTGAGGAAATGCTTAACTGCATTTCATTAAAGACTGATGTAGCAATAGGAAGGTCATCATTTTGACTAATTGAAAAAGCCTCTACAAAGTACAAAGCCTTCTAGAAATTGTAATTACAAGAGTCTTTAACCATGTACTGCAGCCTGTGGAAACTACTTGTAAGACAGTCATCCTTTAGTTCTGAGATTACATTAAATCCTGGAGACTGTAATTATATGCATGTTGCTGGCAGGAGGCCACGCTGGGCTGATTGTGTTCATTGAACAGGGTCGTTATTTGTTGTTTCTCTCCATGAAATCTGCAGGCAGCCAGGAATGCACAGTGCAGTTATACCTATTCCTTTCACTAGTTCTTCCACTTGGAGGACATACAGACTATTTGTGGTGGTTGTTTAGTTCATTATGTTTTGCAAAATCATGGGTTCTTCGCTAATTATCAGTTCAGAAGGTCCGAGGACAAATTTTTAGTAATGTTTCCAAAAGAAGGCACTCTTTTCCCGTCATCACAGATCAAATCAAAGAAAGAGTACATTGATTTGTGTACACACTAGAAAAGGGAGCTATATCTGAAATGGCTCACAAGCTATCGGCTTGTTGAAAAGACATCTTTCTGAATTAGATCTCAACTACTTTGTGGGTACGCTCGAAATTACCTTTGAGAGACTGTAATGTACCTGTGCTATTAAAAGTTTCTCATTTTTCTAGTACATGCAGTATCTTCGTATTTTATGATTCTCTTTAAGTCCCTAATTATTTTTAAACAAAGATTTGCAGCTGGGAAACCCTGGGAAAAGCTGATCAGCCTGTTTTGCCTGCAGCTGAAGTGAGGCTGGGAATGGAGAGTCAGAGTTGTGCTGTGTGTCTCAGAGGTCTTTTGAGGACAGTGTTTCTGCTACAAGACACCTCTCAACCTTTGTGCATCAATGCTATTTCACTGAAAAAGACAATATTAATTTTTGCCAGTGATTCACATGTATTGGTAAAAGAAAGCATTTTTGTGAAGCTTGAGCATGGGATCGCTATGTAGGATAGCATAGGGAATGCTGTTCCTTATGCTGTCCTTCCTACGCTAGAGGGTAGTGTGTACTGGAGAGTTATTGTCATATAGAAAAGATATGTATTCTGTTTCCTTTAATATTCCATTATACGTTTTACAAAATGTCATTAAATCAGAATTAAAAAAAAAATAAATTGTGATTATTTGACAGTATCATAAAATGCTGTAGTAAAAAGCCTTCCCAAAGTGTGGCAATATGTTGATTTTACTGACTGATTTTACCACCAGTTCTTTAATACCTGCTGATCCAAAAAGGCTAATGTTGCCTGGAGCCAATAAACTAAGTCTTTTCTATCCAGAAAGTCTCTGATTTTTTTTTTTAATGAATCTGTTCATGGACAATTGAGCTACCACATTTATACAGTGCCGCAGCAATGGCGTTTGGACCTTACCTCAGATCTTTAACAGATTTTTTTCTCATCATCTGTTAACACTTCCACCAGCAATGATCCTCTGAAACCAGCTCATCTTTTACTACTTTTAATGATCCGTAAGGCCTCCTGCAGCAATGTCTGCGGGAAATTGTCCGACAACGTTTCAGAGGTGGTTAATACAGCTGGAAAATAACTGCTGTAGTTGATTAAATAAAAATGTGAATTTGAAATACTCCCCAAATTATGCGAGGCTGACAAGTTGTCTTTGTTGATAATCTGAGCACTGGGGAACCACGGGATGGTTTATTGCTCTTTCCTTTTCATTCCCTCGCTCTGTAGCGAAGTGGAGTCTTTGTAATAAGATAGCATCCATTGCAAAGTGCTTGATTGACTGGGTCTGCTGCTGCATGGGAATATGGCTCTTGTCTTTGGGATGAAAAATGTTCAAATTTTGTTTTGTTAAGATTGAGATTCTTTGTTTTGTTGTTAGTTCTTGATTGATATAAGCGTATATAAAATACACTGGTGAAAACACTTCAGCTTTCAAAACAGAAGCACCTGTCTGGACATTTGTTATTTTCAGAACTACATTAATTCTCTTCTTGCATAAAAATCTGACTTTTAATTTGAATAATGTGGTTGGTGCCAGTGGTATCTTTTAAAATGATGGAACAAGATGTTCAATTTTATAAAACTCTCATGAATTCAGGTTTCAAAATATTTCATTTCAATTTACTTATCCAGATGGATCTGCAAGATAGATACCTTTGTTTCTTCCTGACACATTAAACATTTGGTATCTGTACATCTTCGCGGTTGCTTTAATGTTTTATGGGGGCTGTAGTTTGAGTGCATCCTTAATTTCACTGAACCTACCAGGCTGCCTTTCTCAAAGGAATAGGTCCTCAGTGAACATGGCTGTGACCACCAGAGGTACTCCCTCTGTCAGTGTGCTGCATTCCCTTCAGGGTGGTGACATACAAGCTTGTCCCGTAAGGAAAAATATGAGTGTGCAACACCCAAAAACAATAGTGGCAGCTCACAGGAAAAAAATGCCCGTAAAGTAAAAGAGCAGGGAGGGATGTAACTGATTTTAAGATGCTGCTCAGTCAGTGTGTGAAAAGAAATATTTAATGTAGTGTGTAGTGGAATTTAACTAAGATGTGTCTTCTGGGTATATATTCCGATGAATAGGAGGGGTGTGATTATTAGAACTGTATATCCTAGATGAAAAAATATACTTTTTGCAAACTTATTTTTTTTCTTTTTCTTTTTTTTTGCAAAACAGAAATTGGTATCCTGCAAAATTTATATTGTTGATTGAATACTGCATTTTCACAGAAATTTCCAGATTGTAAATATGTCTCACACTATATAAAGGTTATTCTCTTTGATTTAATTCAGACAAATTTCATAACATTTTTTTTTTGTATCCTACAGGAGAGATGAACAGTTCTTAACTTTTTTCCTTGGCTCATTCTTTACAGCTAAGGTGATCTGGTAGATCTCAACCAGAAGATGCTGTTAAATAGAACCTGAATATTATACTACCTGTCTTATCATACAGAAATAAGCTTCCTTCATCTAGTGACCTTCCACTGAGTACTTATGAAGATAAATTCAGTTGAGAAAACATTTGTGTATAATATATATCCTCTAGCTTATAAATAACCTTACAGCCTGCTAAAGAAAGAAATGAGTGCAGCAGTAAAAGTGATACAAATTCACGCTGCTGTCCAAAAAGATTGAAATGAAAAAAGAGATTTTTGCAGGTAAGCCCTGAGAAAACAGTAGTAAATTCTATAGCTCTGTTAATAAATAAGAAAGATATGTAATTAGTAAAGACTTTTACCCACACAGTATAGAATATAAGTTTTCAGTATGTCTGAGGGTTTTTGATCTCCGTATATTACGTTACCTAGCCTTTCCCCCCACACTTGTATTACCTCATTTTTCCTCCTGAACAACCAGTTAAGTCCATTTCTAGAACTGAATGACTGATATCTCAGAAAATGCTGAATGACATTTGAAAGTTCAACAAAATCCTTCATTTGATTTAAAAAAAAAAATGCAGACAATTAAGAATACATGAGACATACTTAAAATAACTTCAGCATCAAGAGTTTGGGAAAGAACAGTTCTGGCAGTCCTGGTGATCCCATCTGCAAGAATGTGGTAAAACCACGAGCATCATGAGTGAATATTTAAGATTTTTTTCCAGTAACAGGATTACTTTCTTGAACTAACAAAAGATAGGAAAAAAACCCTGTAGCAAATACAATGTATCATTACATCCAGTGTTGTACTTGAAGTACAAAGTCTTTGTGTTATGAAATCTTCTTGAGGAATTCAAATCTGCACATGACCTCCTTTGGTAAGGACAGAAAAATTGTCTAAAGAAGCATAAGCAAAAATAATCATATTGACTTTGTTGCAAGTAGCTATTGCTGTGCTTTAGAGGCTATTTAACATACTCGCCACTAATCTAGAAGCAGTAGTAAACAGTATAATAAGCTTTTTGGATCAAGGACCACATCTTTCCTCTGGTAGTAATGCCTTATCTGACCAGGTCTGCATCTGTTTTTGTGTGTGGGTCACAGTTTCTTTATTGTTTTCACAGTTTTATACAACTTTACATAATCAAATTAGGGCTCAGTATTCATGCAAAAGCTTGATCTTTCTCCTGCCTGAAGCCTCTCTCTCATGACTTCCTAGCTCCATGGATGTGCCCGCTGTTGCCTCCTCTGCTGAGGGGGCTGAAGCAGTGCTGGTCATGGCATCACAAAGGCAAGCAGTGAGCAATTTCTTTCTCACGGTGTAGGTGCAACCTCTTGCTGTTCTCTTCACAGCAGAAGTCCTCAAGGATATCAAAATTGCGCTCTGAAGGAGAAAAGACAGAAGTGGAAATAGGCTGTGATCTCACATTAAATAATTTTCTAGGTGAAAGAACAAAAATAGCTTGTTTTCAGTGGTCTCTGAGGAAGTTCAAGAAGTGTTTGGAAAATGCTGTCAAAAATATGGTTTGAATTTAGAATGGTCCAGTATGGAACCAGGAGTTAGACTTGATGATTCTTGATGATTCTTGTGGGTCCCTTCCAGCTCAGGATGTTCTGTGATTCTCTGGATCTCAAGCTGGGAGCTGCCTTCTTCCAAAGGGCAAGGGGAGCTCTGCAGGCTCTCCTGGCTCTGATGCTGGCAGGTGACCGCAGGGTTGGCTTCCAAAGAGGTGGCATGGAGACCCGTGGGCCTGGTATAGGCAGTGCTGGTGCTATACTTCACGCAATCTTCCTCGTCTGTGCTGACTGGGAAAAATGAACACATTAGGGCAGCTGATGTACCATCTTGCAGTAACTTCTGGTTACTCTTGAGCTAAAAGGAATTGTTTAAATGGGTTGATTTGTGGCGGCAAGGACAGGTATCTGGCAGATGAAAAGGCAGCAATACAGAAGCTGGCCTGCAGAAGAGGAGCAGCAGGTTCAGAGCAGCTTCTGCATCATAAACCTGAAAGAGCCATGAGAGGGTTTGTGTGCTGAGGTCGTAGCTTTGTGATTGTATCAACCTTAGCAGAGGGAAAACATAAAGGAAACGGATTCTGGATGTTAATGGTATTATTCGCATCAAGTCCCATTCCCTGAGCGGGAAGTGTCAAGAGGGAATGGTGGCAACGTTTCTCTTCAAGAAGTGTATTGGTGGTGTTGGCTGACAGTGAACCACTCTCTCTTTTCTTGGTTTTGTCTTTATGGGGGGGATGACAACACACAGTTCCTCTCCTCCTTCCAAGTTTTTCCACTTTCTTCCTGGCCCTCTGAATTGCACTGTCTCAAACCTCCACCTCCTCCCCTGGCCTTGCTCCCTTTGCATGCCCTGTCCGTCCCGTGCCAGCAGGGCTGTGCTATGGGCCTTGAGCTGCCAGCTCATGCTCCACGTGCACCTGGATTTCACAGCTGCTTGGCACAACGGGCACTGCAAGAAGTGATAACAAGGTTGGAGAACAAATAACTCGATTACCTTTATCTGGTTTTAATGACAACAAAATGAAATCAATTTTCACTGGGCCTGTCTAGGCAATTGCAATTGTGCTGATGGAGCATCTCACCTTTGCCTTTGAAATACAGCTGCTGCTATAACCAATAAAACAAAAATAAGGAAAACAATTACTGTAATTGTTCGTTGGAGAATGCTGAGAGCAGAGCAGTGCAGCGCAGCCCAGGCAGGGAGAAAGGAGCTGCTCCACGTATAGAGTGGCCCTGAGCTGCTGCTGGCTGTCAGCAGTCAACAGCAAAAAACATGTACCCTAGTAACACAGAGTGAGAATATTGCATAGAGCGATGGATAAAAGATGTTGGGAAGTAAACTGGCCAATTTTGAAATGGGAGACACATGTATGGGGTGGGGAATGTATGAACACAGTGTTAAGCGTATCGCTCCCATGAAGTAGAAGTCTTGGCAAAGAAATAATTATCTGTTGTTTTAAAGGAGATTATCTGATAAGGCACTTGGGTTTTGTGCAGAAATCTGACCTGGCAAACTGTGTATGGCTTGCTTGGGTTTGTTTGCTTTGTTTTTAGAATCGATGAGAATTTTTGTCCGTGAGTAAGTTTTTGGCTCCATCATGATGGGATGAAGCTCTCACTGAAGCAGCGTGTTCCACTTCATTATTTTCTGAATGAATTGTATAAGGCAGGTTAATTTGCTGTCTGGATAGACGTCGGAGAACGTGAAACTCCAGGTGGGCTGAAGAAATCTTCCAACGTGTTACAAACAATGCAATGTTCGGTGCAATTAATTACGAAATAAATTTTAAGATGCACTAAAAGCTAGTGTCTTCTCTGGTGAGGGGGAAAGACCTGATTCATGGCGTGTTTTCCATGCAGCATCATTTTATTTATTTTGGTGTGATCAAATGCTTTGTGGTCCTGCCCCCACACACCAATTCATCATTTTCCTTCCGCTCTCTCCCTCCCCCCGTGGTCTTTGCTTCAGCTCCTCTAATATACTTGTCCATGATTGTCAAAAAGCTTTTCTGATGATAAAAACAGCTTTCTTTTTTTTCTTTTCTCCTTCCCTACATGTCTGCAAAGACTGATGTGCCTTGATCAGAATATTTTTCATGTTAAATAGGCTCCTTCTCCCCCAGAACTAGGATTTCTGTGGATTTTGCTCTGCTTACTCATAAGCAACCATGAGGGAACTGAAAGATAGGAGGAGATGGGGAAAATTTGCCACATCTGCTGCAACGTGTGGCCCTTTGCCTGGCACAGAAAGCAGGGCTCTGTGCACGGCAGGGGAACGTGGGGATCAGCCCCCACCAACCCCGCTGTTTGTGCAGCAGGGTGCTCTGCAGCTTTTAGAGAAACGCGGCTTTGTAGGGCAGGGAGTTCGCCGTGCAGGTGCTGGCGGTGGTCGCAGCAAGCAGCACAGCCGTGCTGGATGACACGGGGCTGATCTCTGCATCAGCCAGGAGGAATTAAGCTCTGTCACTCCCCACTGGGGCTACCTTTCTCCTGGTATGTGCGCGAGGAATTCATACGCTGCTGCTGCTGCATTCAGCAGAGCAGAGCCCGCGTGCGCTTTGCCAGGGAAGGCAGCGAGCAAGAATGATAGCTGTCTCTTTCAAATGCCGCTGTCAAATTCTGAGGAGACTTGCTAAAGGTAACGTGCTTTTCTTGTTATTTGTTCAGAGGCTCCGGTGCAACCTTCCAGCAACACAGCCTCATGTTTTTACTTTTAAATATGACCGTCCTTACAATTTACTGTCAGACAACAAAGAACTCTGGATACAGAGAGGTGCAGGGGCTCTTTCAGCTAAAATCCTTCGATGTCCCATGCTGCGTTCCTGTCAGCAGAATAGGTTCATGTTTTCTCTCTTTCTTCTCTCTTATTTCAATTGCTAAAGGAGGATATTTTTTCCCTAAGTCAAGTGCTAAAGTTATTATGGGATGTAATTGTTTTCTATTTCTGCAAACCTCTCAGAGGAGTCAGTAGTGGGTTGGTGCATGCTCTGTCTTCCTATGAACAACTGGCGGTGGTGTTCAAGACCTATATCCGGGGTGACTTTTTGTCATTTAATGTCTTTTATAAGCTGTTTCTGTGTATGCTTTAGATCCCTTTAGATTTGTCCTTTAGATGCTTTAGATGTTGTATGAGATGATGTACAGAGAGCAGTGTGGGGGTTTTGCCAGGGCTGCACCAGCAGGTCACACTTGTGAAGTTAATTTCCCTGTTAGAGCAGTGTGTGTTTTCTGTTACTATAAACCTTTGTCGTCTCTGCTTTTAGCACTCAAAACTTTAAAATGCTCCTTGAATCTTACTGTGAGTCCTCAATGGTTACTGAAACAGCTCTCTGAAAACCTGTCTGGATAAGGCACCTTACCACTTCAGAAATGAAAGTATTTTAGTTTTTAAAAATAAAAAAAGTCTATTAAATTGAATAATTTTTTCCTTCTCTATGTGAAAAGGTTATTTTGTTTGCTTGGGAGTTTTGGCTTTTTTTTTTCTTCCCCTGCATGTGTATGTGTAAACTTGCAGCATTGTAGTAGCATTATGTACATGCAAATCAGAAGCTTTTGGTTTTTAGCTTTGGTATGGTGAAACAGTTAATGCCCATTCCTGTGCAGCTGTAAACACATCCATACCTAAAGGAAACTGTTTGCATCAGCCTAGCTTGAAAAATCAGAAATCTGTGAGTATTAATCAATATAGCTCAAAATCGATTAGTATTTTATTTTACAGAAGCCTGAAACAATAGCATGCTAATAACAATGAGGTCAGTAACGGGAAAACAGAAGAATATATTAATCAAACTTGTATAATGCATTTTCCTGTTCTTTAGATTGCTGTATGGTGGGGCCACCACATCGCTGAAAACATGAAATCAAATATTTATTAATCATCCCTTCCTCTATAGATTTGCTTCTCTTTCAAATTTGTGCTGGGTAATGTCTCTTTTTCCTCATACGTTGTGAATGTTTCTGTTTTGATAGCTTTATTATACATTTGTCAAGCTGCAGGTAAGCATTTTTCCTTTTCCTGGTTTGAGTAGAGGAACCTTTTTGTCTGCTGATGTCTTTATAAGACAGATTTGGACTCTGATTTACTCTCTTACTGATGAGAGTTGTTACTCCGCTTAGATACAGTTTCCCCTGGAATAATCAATATTCTTATACACCATAGCCATCTTAATTCTTTCACACTTCCATCATTCAGCAGAACTCAGGCTTGTGGTTTTTCCCTTTGAAATGATCTTAACTTCCTTTGAGGCTCTTCACTCCTCCCGCTCCTCCCAGTAGGATACCACGGAATTTTTTTTTGCATGAGAGTAAAGTTTTTTTGAGTAAAACATTTGTTCTTTTGGAGAACTCTTCTGTGTGCCTTGGCTGTGGCTTTTGCATCCCAGGCACCAGCTAAGGACTGCTCAGTGTAGTGAGGATACCAGAGGACAGTGTCAGACCTTCACATGGCTAATGTGGAGGAAACTCTCTTGCCTGTAACTTGCCACCTCCTCATCAGATGGGAAAGCTCCTTTCCTCCTCATCCTGGGGTTTGCTCTGGAGGCAGTCTTCCTTGCTTTAGTGCTTTCCCTCAGTACTTTCCCCCAGCCTGTCTCTGCTAGTGTCTTTTCTTCTACGTTAATCCTGTACCTTTGTGCAGTAACCCCAACTCAATTCTTTTCTATCTTTCAGGCCCTGGCACAGGGAAAATAAATAGGTAAAAAGTAAGAAAGATGCTCAATTAATGTCTTGTGTTTTTAATAAATGTTATACACGCAGTTAATTGTACATCAAAAAGTGGAAATATCTGCTTTCATTTGTTGTGCATGTCATTTTTCATGTCCGTCTTGACAAAGTGAGCTTGCAACTTCATTTCTTGTTCTTTCAGAAGATAAGGATGTAAACTGAAATGTCTCATCTGGGCAGCTGGAGAGTCTCCAAAAGCAATTCTTCCCAACAGGGAGATGTTCAGGCAATATTGTGTTTTACAACAATTACGCTCCGCTCTTCCTGTGCTTCATCTTAACCTTTCAAAGGATAAGGCAGAGCTGTGTCTCCTTGGATTGTTCCACATGCTTAATTTTTCATTTAAAAGTCTCTGAAAGTAGAGTCTGGAAGTGTGCTGACTGAATTTCAAAGCAGAAATACCCTAGCTGAGGGCACCGCAGCACTTTCTAAAACCCTGACCTGTGACCCCTGGCTTCTCCTCCTTCCTGTAGACATGAGAGTCAGACCGCACAGCATGATCCTAACCTTCAGAATCACATGGATATGAACGTCTTGTCTCCTTTGTCCTCTGCCCTCAAACCTATGCCAAGTCTGGGACACCACAGACACAGCGGCACGGCCTTAATGCAGTAGTTTCCTACTCCAGCCCTGCCTCCCTCTCCCTTTACTTCCCTCAGTGGCTGCCTCAGCTCCTGCCCCCATGTTGCTCTCCAAGGCCAGCCCTGTGCAACAAGCTGCCTGACCATGCCAGTGCTCCCCTGCTCTCGATTTCACGAGGTCAGGGAACCACTTCCATTCCAAGTCAGCCAGTCTGCAGCCAGGCTAAGTTCTGCCTCATTTTTTCCTCACTATTTTCCAGTGAATAAATTCCACTTCTTTCCCTCCTGGTCCTCCTTCCTCGCAGCCATGGGCCCACGCTATGTTATCCCTTTGGGTACCAGGACCTCTGTGTCTGCCGAGGTTGCTATGCATCGTCTTCTTCCATATTTCCATTGTATCAACTCCCCCTTCCTAGGGAAAAATAGGTGGCAAGAATGCACACTAGTTCTTTGCACGGGAAAATTAAAACACTGTGAGATTAGTTCCCTTAAAATATATTACTCTTTTCAGTACCTCAGTTTTGTGAGTCTTTATTTTGGAGCTCAGTACATTTTCAGTAATGAAATGATATGTCAGGTGAAGCTCCATATTTGTATCTATTAGTAAGCACTCATGGTGGAGAAGTATTAGTTGATGGTACAATTTTCAAGAAGGATAACTGTGCCAGACAGTTGTCTCATACCTGCTACGACATGACTGAATTTAGATCTAGTCTATCCAGCTAAGAAACAAACAAAAAAAATTATGTTTTCAGCACCCCTGTGTTGTCTCTATGCTACTTTTCAGTTACAAGATTTTTTAATAGTTAATGTTTATGGTGAATGAGAGTTTGTGCTACTGTTACCTGTTCTCTTTCCTGTGTAGATCTCTGATACTTTCACCTTTGAGACGAACTACTGCTGCTTGGTCTTTTTTTAGTTGCAGTTATCTATATGTATTTGGAGATAATATATGTATATAAACTAAGTGACGTTGATGTAAAAGTGGCTAAGTGGTTCTGAAGAGAAAAGGTATTTTCTTTATCATACTAGCTACTAAGGTTTGCACTGAGGCTTTTTTAATCTGTTTATGTTCTTCAAATTTTTTTGTCTCTTTCCCATCCTGAAAGAGCAAGGTAAGCCAAAAGCCATTATTAAGAATCTGGGGTAGTAGCCATTTTAATACATCTCCCTATGGAAAATATTGAGCAGAGAGAGAACGGTAGCTTATGTTTGGACCAGTGAAAAGTAAGGAATGCCACATTATAAGTTGTGAGCACAACTACAAATCTGCTCTTTGTACAGCTGCTGGAATTGTAGAATGTTTTTTTTCCTCTGAATTTATTTCTGTAGTACCTTGGGTGCTGAGCAGTATGCTCTGCATACCAAACAGTCTGTGGTAATCGCTCACATTGAATATACGTGGTAAATCGAGATTGCACAATTTACAGTAATTATGTTGAGTATTACAGTGTAGTACAATAGTAAAAAGTTGCTGAAATATGTAACCCGGTCAGGTTTACAGCTAAATTAGCCACTTTATAGTTTTAAAATTGCCTTTCAAGCAGTGCATTACAAAGCCTTGGCTGTCGTTAATTTATGTGTGGACAAGTTTGGTTTTTCCTTTATTAGCCCCAAGAACAGGTCATTTAGGGAGCTCTGTTCCGTAGTCTATCTACTACATAAAGTTGCTTACAGAAAATTGTCTCTTGTTAGAGGCAGGAATGCATATTTTTAAAGTACTCAGATCAGCGAAGTTATTCTAGATATTATTATAATGGAAGCTGTATGAGAGCACTCTGATAAAGATGTCAGCGGCTGTTATACAGCGTGCAGTATAAGAAGCTGAGTGGTCTGCCTTTCACACAGCAGAGCTTTATAGTGCATCTTCAAGGTAATTTATCACATGCTGCACATACAGATCCTTTCTGCAGACATAGATTTTTATGCTCCCAATATGTTTCCGATATAGTGAGATAAAGCAGCCCAAAAGGCAAGATAGTACGCTCCAACTTACAGGATGATCAGTTATGTAAAAATTGGCTAGGGGCCTAAAGCATTCGAGGTAGAAACTGGATTTTGGTTAAAATATGCTTTATGCACAAGCAACTACAAGGAGAACAAACCCAGAATTTTTTTTAAGCTTAAATTAAAATGATGTTAAGGACTGGAACATGTGGTTACATAGTACCTTTTTATAAACTTTTCGGTATTCCAGAGAATCAGGATGCCCTAGTTGTGACAGCAAATTACCAGCCTGTACATGATTTTTAATAGCAGTCTGAACTGTGTGGTCACTTGTTGTCATTATGTGGCTTTTAAAAATACTACTTTACAGTAATAACATCGAGTCAACAGCTTGCATTGAATCAAGTGAAAATCAAAAGTAACAATGTCTGTAAGAACTTCTGAGCATGGTTTGATTCCCTGCCTTTCTGGAATTAATTCTGAATATTCAGAAAACTTTTAAATGTGCTGATGAGAAGGTCTATAAATCGGCAGTAAGTGTAGATTTGGTAGCTTTGTGCGTCACTTGGGGTTTTGGAAATGTGCTTTTTTATGCTTATTCAAGTTGTCCCCATTTCAAATTTTGTTCCGTTGTATTTCTAAAAGTATTTATTCTGCATTAGTAAGCAAACTGTGGTGACTTTCATGGTGAAAGAAAAATTTGGAAATTTTCGTGTCTGCTGGCACGCAGGGAACTTCAGGGCCCGCTCCAGCATCCCAGCCCATCTTCAGCAATGCCATTATCAACACGTGCTGCAGGAGAAGAGACCAGAGGGACTGTAGGGAAGGCTCACAAACAAGTCTGTCAGTAAGAGAGGTTTCATTGTTGATGTCTCTCTTAATGTTTACAATAAAGCTGAAAAAGAAAACATGACAAACAACAAAAAACCTTGGACTTCATTCTTTTCCATTATGTAGGCAGAGTGTGTCTGTGTGCCCTGCTGTTTATCCCCCAGCAGGTCACTGGCAATCCAGGGTAAAAGCCAGGCCTCCTTGTTCTTTTTTCCGCATCAGCGCAGCAATGGTTGCTGAAGTTGGTAGAGACTATGGCAGAGTAGAGCAGGCTGCATGATTATTTCCCATAGAGATTTTTCACCCATCCTATTTCTTTATTTGCACTCAAGAGTGCCTTTAGCCAGGATTGTTTTAAAGATGCTTTGAAAAGATAAGTCTCTTCATTATGATCACTGAAGGAAAGGGGAAGAGATTAATTTTTAAGATGTTCCTTTTGTAATTGCTGTTTAGGATTTCCAGTGCTGCATATGTAGAACAAAAGAACCAGATTTATCACATTTAATGAGTATTAGTTGTTTGCAATGTTGTTTTTTTGTTCAAAAGAATTCCTTGAATGTACAAGAAGAAGGGATAAAAGGTTTTCTCTTCTTCAGCAAGCTGATGGCAGTTCACAAGTTCAAGCAATATTTCTTTGCTGCTAATATATTCAGGAAATGGCAAACTGTTTATTAATTATTCAGGATGATCTAAAGTACAGCAGCATACTAACCAATCTGTGTGAAACTCTGACAGAAAAGACAGACATAAAAATACTTCCCACACCAAGCACATGCTACCTGCAGCAGCAGCGCTGCTGCAGTCCCGGTGGTCTGGGGACCTGTGGGGCCCTGGGGAGAAATTCTCTTTTAGATAAGCTGACATAATTGCGTGTAGACGCCTGTGAGACATGAAAAGAAAGCCCAAACCAATTATATAAAGAGTTGATAAGTGCCATTGGCTATCTGATATCTATCAGATATTTGTAGCTGATCTGACAGCTATGATAGCGAGGNATGATATCTGCTGCACATATAAGAAGCAGAGATAGTTTTTCCAAACATGTTTGGATTTGCAGGAATGGGGTCAGTCACACACATTCTTGGCTGCTTCTTGCTTAACTTTTTGCAGGAGGAGTTTGGCGAGTGTCCTTGACTTTGTGCCTTGGCTCTACCGGGATGATGGAGGTGGCAGAACTTCTCTCCTCACAGAAGTATTCTGAAGAAAATTTAGAAAAACATTATTATGTCATAATTTGTAGGCTTTCCAAATACTAAAGATGAATTGAAGCTACTCAGAGAAAAGTTTATTAATAAGTGGATCTAGCTGCAATATAAACACAGGCAACCCACTTTGGCTGTAAATGGTGGAACGCCATGCTGGCTCATGGGTGGTGTCACAAACGTCATTTTGAGCAGCAACATTTTTGTAGGTTGGAAATGCGCTGCAAATGTTTCATGAGTTTGTCTTCAGTGCCATCATTGTTTCAAATAGTTCCAGCAGGTGTCAGAGGGCAGAGACTCAGAAGCACCCAAGTGTAATTCCGGGGAGCTGTGCCCTCTCTGTGTTTGAGTCCCCACTGCTGTGGCAATGCTGAAATGTTCTGCAGCAGGAAAGTTCAGTTGTAGCCACATCACATAAGAGGACTTTTTTTTCTGTCAGTGCAGTTTATACCACCCCTCCAAACAGGTGAAAGTACAGGCAAAATGGTGGGTGTAAGCTTCTCCTGCCTTGTACCCTGGCAGCTGCACCAGCAGAAGACCATCCAGAAGTCTCAATTTCATGCATATTGTGAGCAAAATGAAACTCTTTAATAGCAGTTTTAATGTTAATTTATGTTAGTTTTTAATGTTGTTTTCTGCTAAATTCAGAAGAAAGTACAAGCACTATATTCAAATCTTTCAGAATTATTAGGAATAGAATTGGATGGGAACTGATGCATCTCATGTTACCACAAGCACCATGTAATTGCCTCATTCTTGTGAGTGTATGAAGTGCTGTTTTAAAGATGCTTGTCTTTTCTGTCTCCGTTCTTCTTTTGGAGGGCTGTTGTAGAATATCATTCCTCAAATATTTAGGAGCCTTTTAAGACTCTAACTTCAACATATTCAGCCCAGGGCAAAGGCTGAAAGAAAGCTTCAGCCCAAGGGAAGACATTCAGGTTACAGAGAGGGGCAGTTATGTAAGCCTCCGTTGCAACCTCTACATCCCATCCCTTGAACTACTTATCTTACTTTTTATTAATGCTTTTGGGAATAGTGTCTGCAGTAGAAAAAGAGACTTCCCTGCAAGTATATTGTAGCAGAAAAGTTACTCAAGAGTGGACTGATTAAAAAAAAACTAGATATAATTTAGTGGGGAAAAAGTGATACTGGAAATAAGGTGTCATCTACCAGGCTTACTCTGCCTTAACTTCTCTGTTGAATAGAGTAAGATGTTTAGCAAAGAAATACCAGCTATTCAAATGACTGAATATACTGCAATGTATTGGTCAATGACACCAATAAAATACAACTTAAATCCCCAATAATTCTCAAGGAAAAATTTGCATTTTTAAAGAGCTAGAATTTGACAGCCCTGGAGCCCTGATAGAAACCGTTTCTGATATCTAGTTGTCTTTTTCGTATATCAAACATGTGTTGTGATTTGTTGGAGACCAGTGAAGCTTTGCAAAGATATTATGGGCATGGTGTTCTGTATATCACAAGCCAGCCATTAATAACAAAGATGAAATCTCCTACTGCACTGTGAGACTTATGTTGATATATCACTGTCTTCTCCTCAGCAGTTAGAAGGAGGGAAGCTTTTGAGTACTTAAAGTTTTCCAGTGACAGAGTGAATGTTTTTGTCCTTCAATAATATGCCTGTGTACATGTACATACATTTCTGTAGAACAAAGATATTTTGATATTGTTGGAGCACCTGGGCATTAGGAGGCCATTTTGATGGACAAATTATCACAGTTCTACTGACCTAAATTCAGTTAGTAATTGAGAGAAAACATGACAAGCTGAGTAAACATGTAGTTTGAATTGTTCATTTTTACCAGACAAAAAAAATTTTGGAAATGAAAAGAAATTGCATGCTTCAAAAAGAAGCAAACATAAATGATGCAATTCATTGCTATTTTCTCAAAGAATGAGAAGCAACAGAGAAAAAGGTAATTCCAAGTTTCATTTTATCAGTTTTAAAGCATCACACAGAAATGTGATTTTGGTGAGGAAGGTGGAATCTGCTGAGGAATTTCCTGGGATGTTTAGCAGTCCAGAATTGTCCAGCTGCATCTCGTCTCCATTGTCACTCTAGAGCTGTGTAACAGTGATAAAAGTGCCTGGCTGCCACTTCTACGTGACATTATGGAGCTCCCAAGGCAGCAGGGAGCCCTTCCAAGTGCCAGCATAAGCAAGTAGAAGTTTGTTTACACTTCAGGGAGCTCTGGAGCTCTCTTTGTAGAAGAACACAGTTCCCTCTTCTATGCTTCTGATGTGTTCTACACCAGGGTGGTTTAGGTAAGGCCATTGAACCACCAGCAGTAGGAGATCCTGCAAATGCAAATCTGAGGTTTACCTCCTAAGCACATATGCTGTGTAACATGGCATAGCAGCTGCTTTGTGTGGGCTGACAGCTGCATTGAGATAGTAACTTTAGCCCCAGGGAGTGAGGCTGACTTCTCTTCATAGCATCTCTGGCAGTAACACAGTGCAGGGGTCTTTCTTGTCCAGTGTAACAGATCTACAGCCTCTTTTTACTTAGTCCCTATAAAAATATGGGTTATCTGTCCTTATTCTTCATGGGATTTAAATCCTTACAATTTACACAAACTGAGAGCTTGGACTAGTTGGGCTGTGATGCAATATACTCAGTACCGAGCTTTGCCACTGTTTTCAAGAAATCCGATATGCTGCTCAATTTAGCCATAAGTCAAATGGTATTGAATCACAGAATCACAGAATTGCGGGGGTTGGAAGGGACCTCGAGAGATCATCGAGTCCAACCCCCCTGCCAGAGCAGGTTCCCTACAGCAGGTTGCACAGGTAGGCGTCCAGGCGGGCC